>LYUA01002240.1:48276-60399 GCA_002093875.1 Calopteryx splendens | reverse complement strand
TGGTCGAATGCCCCTGTGACCACACCAAGATAGGGCGTGGCCTGAAAAGGTGCTTGTAGCGACTTTTGCTAAAGCGTAGGTAGTATTCATTCTCTCCGATAGAGAGATTCAATTCATTTTCGTCTCACGATTCCTCATGAACTATTAATTATGCTTAGGGTAATTATTTTTTTTAAGATACTTGAAAATATTCCCGAGCAAGTGATGCTCCCGGATTTTTAATTTGGCGATAAATCTGCTAAATAATGATTGCAAAATACAAATTATAAACAATTTTAAAAATTTAACTGCGTCAAAAACTAAACATGTTGTTAATTTTTATGGATTCTAAGTTTCAAGTTTCCTTGTTGACTTGTCTCGTCACAATCATGGCACAAAAAATTAACCCCTGTCCAGAATTTGACTCAAACTGCAAGTCAACACAATTCAATGCAAACGCTGACTAAGTTCATTGAGGGGATATTCAAACAAATAAGATGGATAAAGATGTTATTTTGGATCAGATGCCATCTTGAATATATCAAACATAACAATCACCACAGAATGAGATAATTTGCAAATTATAGGATGCACAAAGGAAAATACATCAATTTTTTAACAATGCCTATAAATGAATGGAAAGTATAGTAATATTCTTAGAAAATCTAGGCTTTGAAACTCTCCAATTGTCAATTCCATGTCGACTTACTAACCAAAAATAGCTAAAGAAAGTTCACTAAGTTCTTGCATAATTAAAAGAAGATTCTAGTCTGGAGGTTTGTACCTTAAAAATAACTGACATATTCTGGACAAGAAAACTAATCACACTTACTTGCAATTGGACTCAAGGCAGGCAAGCCCACAATTCGATGTTCCTTTCCCATTATGTTCTTCAAAAATGGAGCCTTTGGATTTTTAAATTTTTTTAATTTAGGAACTACTTCAACCAAAACACCAGATGAAGACGCTGACTGTCCAGGAACCACACTAGGAGTAGGAATTTCAGGACTTGTGCTTGGCAACAATGGTCTGGTTGCACACCTATTACTAGAAAATTCAACTTTCCTCTCACTACAGTCATTTATTGCTGTGATAGAAACATCTTTTCTCTCCTGCAGTTTCTTCACACACACAGCAAGTTCTCCACCACCGGCAATCTCTAGCCCTTTCACAGATGGTGGAATTTTGAAATTTGGACTCAATGAAACAGATTTCACCACAGGTGGAGGAAGGTCACTAAGGGATTGATTGTCATTCATGACATCAATTAAAGGCAATGTTTTAACTTCAGTCAAATCATTCAAATGTTGAACTTTAATGCCGCAAGTTGATGGACTTGGTGACTGAAGTTTGAAGTCATAAACTGAGTTTAGCTTTAAAGATTGCTCAGAAGGTACAAGGCTCTTTTTGACTTTTGGTGAAGTTGAAATTTTAGCAGAGATACTTTTTGCATTTTCAATATTTAGACCCTTTTGAAAATTCTTTGACATCTCATTGTTAAGTTTCAACCTCACGGCAGCACTCATCCTAGGCACTGCAACCACTTTTCTAGAACTTGAGCACCTAGAAACACAATTGAGTCTGCTACTGTCCACATTAATTTTCATTTGTTTTTCAGACAATGGTTCCAGAGTCACTGTAAGCTGTCCTAATTCATTTACATCCCG
This sequence comes from Calopteryx splendens, assembly GCA_002093875.1. Lineage (NCBI taxonomy): Eukaryota > Metazoa > Arthropoda > Insecta > Odonata > Calopterygidae > Calopteryx > Calopteryx splendens. Next base: position 58,753 of record LYUA01002240.1, on the reverse strand, counting down.
CAAGGCATAAGATATTTCTTTTGTTGAATTACTGCTCCAGCTACCTCTTTTATCTTTGCTGTTCAAGCCTACAGGGCTACTGCTTCGACTGGAAAAGGAACTACTGGAGGAATGACGCCTAATAATACGAGATGCCTTAGCTGTTAGTGGTAGAGCTGCCCTCTGCACAGATAGGTCCATAGACATACTGCACTCCCCCTCCTTCTTGGGAGGAGACTTGGAAATGTCAATCACTTCAATTAACCTCTCAATTTTCTCCTCAACCATTCTACCCTTCTCCCCTTTCCTTTTCTTGATTTCAGCCCCTGTTTTTCTCTCATTTTCTTTACTCTCCTGCTGACTGAGGTTTGGCTCGATTTTCTTTGAAAACAGCTGCCTTTTCTTCTCAGCCAGCTTCCTTTTCCTATCCATATCTTTTTTCCTTTTATACAATGTCTTAGGCCTAAGCCTTGAGGGCAGGGAGCTGGTCAGCATTACACTCTTCCTGGCAAGGCTAGCTTTGTAGAGGATCCTCTGCCGTGCTGTCCGCCTGCGCTCTTTAGTTCGAGACCTTTCCATTTTCCTCTTCACAATCATTTGTGATCCAATTGGATTGGTTTCCAAAAGCATGTTAACTACCCCCTCATCATCGAACAACTTTTCCAGCTCTTTGTTACACTTCTTCCCTGTTTTCCTCTGATCATTCAACGCTGGTTTCATATACTTCTCTTTCTCACATCCAAATGCATGAGTTTCTAACAGCATATTAGCCGCTCCCTCATCTTTTAATAACTTCTCTACTTCTGTGGCATACTTCTTCACAGGTTTTTTCTGCTTTTGCAAACTTTCTCTTTGCGATACCTTGTCTCCACTCATCTTGGTTTCTTTAATTTCCACTCGAGCTTGTGCCACTTTTTCATCAACAGGGGTTTTTAAGGCACAACTTGATTCACTTCTAAAAGTGACCGGACTAACTAAACTGCAATGATTGGGGGTCAAGTCACTCACAACATTAGCATTTGCAATGTCACTGACACGTGTTCTCTTGGAAGATGATTCAAATGTTACAGCACTACTTGCTTCTAACTTAGTAACCGGTGAAGTACTACTGTTGCTAGTGGACTGAATTTTTTTTTGCATTGAATTACTTGGTCTTCCTCTCTTCCTATTTTTTAACCCATTACTTGACGAAAGAGATACTTCCTGAGAGGATTCCTTCTTTAGAGGAGTCGAGGCATCCTTATCACTTAGCCTAGCAGATCTCCTCTTCAAGCCAATTTCTTTCAGCAACTTTTTACAATGACCATTCGATAAATTTGATTTCAATATTTTTTTACTTCTCAAATTGGCTTTCTTTGAGAAACATTTGTTGGATTCCTTAAGTTTATTTATCATTCCATTTCCTTTACTATCACCTGTATCACTTAACACTGGAGGATGGACTGACTTTGCCTCAGAGTTTTTTAACAGTAAATTTCCACAATCTTGAGGAGAGAGCAAAGTTTTTCCTATATCACTGGAAATAGCAACACTAGTATGTACACAGAGTTTCTCATCATTATTGGAACAGTCTTCAGTTTCAATTTTCCTACAATTATTCAAATCAGAAGGGGATCCTATACTTGCTAGAGAAAGCTGCATATTAGTATCTGATTTCAACAAGTTTTTCCTTCTAACAGCAGATTCAGAATCTTTTATCATTGGGAGCTCTTTCAATTGTTTTAATGCTATTTCTTTCTCTACCTCCTTATCAAGTTTTGAAGTTTTATGATGATTAATTCTGGGGGAAACTGAAGGCTTTTTGTGAGATATCATTGGAACTTCAATTCCGTTTGACTCTCCATGTATCACTTCAACTGAAGGCTTATCCTTTATAGGATAGCACCCAAGATTGCTGGCAAACTGACTCTGCTCACTGGTTTCCACTTGAGCCTGCAAAATATAGGAATTCAAGTAAATATTAAACTAACGAAAGACGTAACTGTGTGAAATTACTATGTTAAATCACACAACCAATTTTTAAGATAGCAGTAATTCTTATCTACACTTTAACCAAATCAGTAAAAATACTATTCTCTATTCACACTGGTACTGAACATACACAAACTGCTGATGTGAAAACCTCATTTGATTCCACCAGGTTTCGAACCTGAGAATGCCAAACAGAAGTATGTGGCCAGTTTACAGTAGATACCAGATCACCTACCCTTCTGTGGAGTGAATTTCCAATGGTGCTGATCCAGATGTGATACATTTTTACTGCCCAACTTACATACACAACTAAAAAATACCCGACAAGCCACCAAAAGTTGTATAATTTGGGTGTAAATTGAAAAAGGATAGGAATAATTCCTTAACATTTTAGCAAAAGCTGTACAACAAATAAATAAAGTGCACTAGAGAATTAAATCACTGGTGCACAATAAGAAGATTTAATACAACATGCATTTCAGCTCACTGAGGCATCACCAGGTACAAGATCTGATTATGACATGGAGTCTTGTACCTAATGATCGACTCAAGTCAGTTAACCCACTGGCAGGTCACTTTGCCCTTCGATTCATTTGTAATATTTGAGAGGAGCCATTGAATTGTGATAAAAAATGACTTGCCCCCTTTCAGATTTAAAAATATTTATAATTACCACATCGCCACACAAGAGACAAATATTTTTGCTCCTATGCAGTCTCCAAGGCCTGGTATCGAATTTTTGAGTAGGGTTGAACTAGTTAAACAAGATCAGGAACTACTAGCATACAACAGTGTGTGAGCAAGGATAATTTTGAATCTGGATGCACTTCATGATTCAACATAAGGTTATACTACAACAATTGGCAATAAGGATAATTGGGTAAAATAGTCACTATTTTGTCAGATGAACCATAATATGCTATATGGAAGATTTTTGGAAGGACAAAACTTAATCATAAATGCAGTGAGGATAACAGAAGAGAGACATTTATACATCACGACATTGTAGAGTGCTAAAGAATATGTTTTTTATTTATTCACCGGACTTTGAAAATTTTTACCAGGTAGATGTGGCTTAAAATCTTGCCTTGTACTATAGCACATAATCACAGAAGAAGGCATTATATTTCCGAAGTGTAACTCATTACAGTATGAAAAAATTCAGAATATATTAAATTAAAATAAATGGTTGAAAGTTGCAAAAAAAGAAAGATGAATGCAATGAAAGTATCCCAAGAAGCTTTGAAAAATTAAAGTTAACTTGCTTTACACCCCAGGTCAATCAAGATACCTTATTTATAAATCTTTAAAATAAAAGACACAATACCGTGTTGGAACCATTTAATACAGAATTTTAGTTACGCAGTGACTACAGGTAATGCAATCAGGTTACACTTCTCGAGAACCCAGATGTGGGATGAGGTTGGGCAGATATCAAGATTCCAAAAAGGCCATAAGGGAAGTAAGCTTGAGATTGGGTCATTCATATTTTTGTACATGTACAGATACAGCACTATTTAATATACTTAAATGAGTTACAGCGTAATGTTTGCCAGATCGTTTCACTTCTTTCCTCGTGGCTAAATAAAATTGATATCTCTAAAACTGATTCAACTATCAAGTTAATTCTGCTTTTAGAAATAAGCATCATTCCTTTTCGTTTGCTTAAGCATATTGGATACTTGTTGAGCTGTAGATGGGTACTTTTCTGACCTACCAGTGCCACACTTCAGGGATGGAATCCATTCATTGGAGAAACGCTGGACAAAGTGAATTCGACTAAAAGGGGACTACCTAGAAAAATAAATGCATTTTTGAACTAAAAAAGTGTTTCACTCTCAGGCCAAGAACTTTTCACCTTCCCCTTATAGGCTACAATTTTTTCAATTAATTTTCATAAATTAATTATTCGTTCATAATTAATTTTAATATTAAAGCTTTGTATTGCAATTTCTGAGATAGTCCTCACTATATTATTTTTGTGGAGGGAAGGCAGTTAGTTTAACACTTCAAAATTATTTAGAAGAACCTGCCTACCAATAGAAGATAATTTTAATTTTGAGACCAAAATACATTTTTTACAGGGTCAAAAAGGTGTATTTTTATATTTTGACAAATGGAGAGTTGATTATCTCTGGTAGGCATTTGTTTGAAAATCTGATATATATAAATAAACACTTTAAGGATGGTTAAAAATGGTAGTCTAGAGGTTAGGTTAGGCTTTTGATGAACTCTATGGACACAGGGCTAACACAACACTAACATAGCAACAACCTACACTACAATGACACATTCTTCAATTTTGCATGCATTTTTTCACTTCATTCTATCCCATGAACCCTATCTTCTCCAACCTGCACGTGCTTATGCATTCTTACCCTAAATTCTCCCTTCTAACAGTCTTCAACATCCACTACCATTCAAAAAGTCCTGTTTCCACTTTTCCCATCTTTCAATTTCTACCAAAAACCTTCTCTCCCCTGCTTCCATGCCCTGAACTTCTTTGCTCATTTTCCTTTCTATCCAATCACTTTTTCCAGCCTTCTCCACACCTCAAAAAATCCTCAAGAATTAAGTTTCTGAGCCATACAAAACCAAGCTCCATATCAGTGTCTTCCCAATTCTTTTCTTTATATCTTTAGGGACCAATTCTCTCCTTATAATAACTTCTTTAAATAAATGGAATTTTTTTCTAAATTACTTATCATATAAACAACCCATTGTCTAAAACACTTTCTAAACAGCTAAAATTTTCTACTTGAGGAAGTTTATGCCCTCCAACATTAATTTCTACTCTGAAGTGTGTTCAGCGATGACTGTAATCCCTAGGCTGATTGCTAATTTAAGCTCAATAGTCTGCAAATCTGACTGAATTAATCCGTTCCCCCCCATTTTCATGCCTCCCTTAGCTACATACAAAAAAGGGTGATAGTGGAAAGCCCTGTCTAACCCTCTTGTCTATTTATTACTGCCCAACCAGTTTCTCCATCTGTTACACTCACCTGTGCAGCGTGATCCATGCACAGGTTTCGGAAAAGTGAAGGTTATAGATCATAGGGAAGGTTATGGTTGATAATATCATTCAAAGTTTGAGATTTAAGTGGTTTAGAGATATGGCCTTGCAAAACACAAAAAGAATTAAGTGTGCATTAAATATTGTTGTTGTTTTGCACAAACAATTGTTTTCAAATACTAACTGCTTGTACATAAGCCATATATCTTCAGGAGCATGTATGTGAAAATTGATAGCTCTTATTCATTTCACATTTTCATACATATATCATAGTTTTTCTTCCATTGTCCTAGGTCTTACAAGATCCGACGTATGAAAGTTGCCGCCTAAGTTTTGATGCCCGATATATAAAGTGACTTGCATGTAGCAAATACGCCATTTATATCAATGGTATCACCACATTCTCAAGCCATAAAATCTTGTATTACACCTTGTTTGTGCAGCAATATGTCTTTACAGAAAATACAGATACATCAAAACGCCAGACAAAAACGTTTGTTCACAAAATCAAAAATACTATAGGAAAAAGATGGCCATGATGGAAGGTTAGCAACATATAAATCCTATATAAACAGAAGGAACTTAATTGGCTAAAAGTATGCTCTATTCTTCCATGGCCCTCTTCATACTAGTGGACCTATCATAGTGTACAAGAATGACTACTATATTACTTAATCATCCATTTAACTACAATTTGTTAAATTTACTGATGGGACTTCTCACATAACAAGACTTACCACTTCCAGAACTTATTAGAAGTTTGAGCATAATCTAGCCTTTGGGCTCAAACTTTCATAGAGCCTTATAAATCACTAAGTCATAGAAAGCAAATGATAAAGAAGCTGGGAACATTGCGTAGAACTACAATGGAAACATGTACATCATTTAATGTAATGAAACGTTTATTAAAACTAGTGACTGCAGAGAAAATGTATTAAAAATTAATAGTTTCCACAAATAATAATATCAATTACCTGAGCCCATAACACTCCATTACTTCCAGAAATTCCATTAGTAGCCTTCTCTTCCATATCCGCCTGAGAAGATAACTGATTTGCCAACTTCTGTGACAAACTTTTTGCGAAAGTAGTATCACCACTTCCGCCAAAATGCAATGCTCTGCTCCTAACATTGTCAACGAGGAGTACCCTTGGTTGATTAGCCGAATTCCTCTTCATCTGGCGCTTCAAAATTTCTTGTGCAATTTCATCCTGAGTCACAATTTGACTTGTGAGATTTCGGTAAGGTATCCGCATACCAGGGCGTGGTTTTTGGGGACGTCGCCCAGGGCCAGTTGTATCAATTGTTGGGTTGTGTACAGTTCGACCCAACACATGAGGCGGTATTGCAAAGGAAGGTGACACAGTAGTGGATATCCCATGAGATGGAGAAACATCTTCGCATGGACGAGGCATTTTGCATTGAATTCAACTAACACATACAGTGTTGAAATGTATATTTCGCTACTTGGACTGTTTTAATTCGGCATACATTAAGAAGTTCGATGTTAACACTGGATGGAGAGTTGTATTTTTTTTGTTCCGAGGCGTTATTTAGCATAATTAAGCACAATTCACTCCTGAAAAGTTGAGTGCTTTCACTGCATCAATATACACGATTAACATTTCCGGATAGTCCATTTTCTTCAAAGTACTAGTTGAAATTTACAAGCGTATTTATTTAAAATATAGAGCACCGCCACCTCTTCTTCCTGAAATAAGAGCAGTAATGATAAAATATTTAGATAAAGTCGAAACAATACGCAATAAAAAATCGGGAAAAAAAGAATAATTAACAAGTGCCCAAATAAAAAGCTCGGAAAAGTCTAAAAAAAATTTGATCCGCCCTTGTTTTCTTTACGCCGTAACCTTTGAACCATTAGAATTTTACGTCAACTGAAATTCTAGCAATTTCTTTTCAACATACTAATAAATGCATTTAGATATATAAGAGTCCACGGTCGTAATAAAAACACTTGGAGACGCTTAATACACTGCCTAACATCTAATGAAAAGTTACTGAGTCGCATAAAAAAAGTGGCATACATTCTCACACAAGCACTCTGGTCTCAAAAAATTAATGAAAGCAAAATGTGTATACTTGGTTATTCAATGTGCGTTACGGTTTGGCTTCCGTACAAAGCAGTTCATTTAAGGGAAAAAAAGTCGGACGACTGTGAAAAGGATTGACTAATCTCAGCAACGTATACTTTGCAATTACGAAATCGGCAGGGATAATCCAAATTTTAAACCTAATTCTAGCCGTTTATGTCTATTCCCGAGTTCGCATTAAGAAATTTACAGAACAGGACATTATATTATATTGCGGCTTTGTAAATACAACGCAATCGTGGATAGTCGGAAGATATGAAACGACTTACATTTCTCAAATTAGATCATCATTCGTGATTTCGTTCGGGACGCATTTCGGTTTAAGCTTCGCCGACAACGGACGTCTTCCGAAATCATAATATCGTGAAGCAATCACTCAACGCGCTTCGGAGGATCAATTTTTGTAATATATTTATTTGATGTTGTGCTTGAAATTGAAGACGAATATGTTAAAATTTTCTCATTTACGCCAACCTGTTTCCAAGATAAAAATCAGCATAGTCTGCGCATGCGCGCCATGTGTAAGAATTTGTACCATGATCCGTTCATTATCAAGATACACTGCAACACGATTGCATGAACCCTTCCGGCAACATCCTATATACCTGGGTCATATTTGAAACTTTAACCACATTACTTTTTTTCAATAAACAGTACGCGATTGGTTTACCCTCGAAGTACGCAATTTCTTAAATCCCATGTCTAATTACTACTCGAGACAAATACGTTGCTATAAGCTACTCAAATTTTCCATCTTAATCACATTTTGCGAAAGGCCAAATCGAATCTATCAAGGCCCGTTTACACGCTGCATATTTTGGTGAGCAGTAATGAAGGCTTTCTAAACTATTACACAAAAATCGATAGTTTTCACATTTTTTCACTACTACAAATACCCGACGAAAAAAGCAATTCTAGCTCTTTATTAAAACAAATCATCAATAATTTACTTAGAATAGTTTACTTTTTCTCTATATAAGATCAGTAAATAAAATCTAGCATCACAATACGGATGTTCGCGTAATAAGTGACCAGTAAAGCGGTGCACCACTCGTTTGTAGACAAAGTGATCAAGTACATGTTGTAGTACATACCTTTTCATAGACACAAGAAAAAGATAATCCTTGAGCGGCTGTGCTTTTGATATATTACATCGTGCAGTTATATATATCTCTAAGACTAATATTTTTCCATCGTATAGCTAACGCCACCATAATGAATTATTTGGGCTAAAGTTGAAGTTATCCCTGCGTCGCATCACGCTCGTCGTTTTCTTTTTTTTTCGCACGGATTTTATTCTGATTCAGCATATATGTTTTGGTCAATCCCACCCTGTTTGATTAGAATTAAATGAGGTCACAATTAATCATCTGTTATCAATTGATCTAAGGTCCTCGCGTCATCACTCTTCTGCGGAAATTTGTTCCAAAATAATTATTTTGCAGTAATTTTCCGTTTAGCTTATATTTAGGAGCTCAAAGAATTAATTTCAATCTTTGAGAGCAACCAGATCCTTTATATTTACGGTTAAATATAATTCTCTTAAGTTTTATGGCGAAGTTTATAACAGTATAAAACAGGTATGAAATATTACTTTTTTGCTGTGGTAAATGTATCTGCATACAATTATACCATTTATTACAGCATTTGTAATAGATAGTGGCTTGAAAGAATGTACCTTCTTGCCATTTTATTTGTACTGGGGTTGTTTTTTTCTTTGAAAATATGGATTTACGTAATCTAATTTTACCATATGCATACGAAACTTACACCACTTAATTTTAATAGGTTGAGGAAATCAAACATGAGGAACATTACTGTGTCCGTCGATAATGGTCTACGAATCATTATATTAGATCGGCCCGAGAAGAAGAACGCGTTTAGTCAAGAGGTTGGTATAGTTTTTTTCAGGAGATCATTAAGATTCATCGGTTTATTTTGATAGGGACTGTTAAACTCATTAGCGTCTAAGGATGAGACTATGATATATTATGTTACTTTAATAAGAACTTTGTCTTATTCTATCATTTTTTGATGCACCAATATGTACCACTGTAGAGGGACTACTAGTCCCTCCCTACGGCGTCTGTTTCTCTGTAACAACCAGTATTTTATATATTGTTGTCATGCATTGTATTTTATTAAAAACTCTGGCTTTCGTTTATTAATCCAGCCATTATAAAAAGCCTTTGTGCCGTTTTTGTTTGCTTCATTAAATAAATAAATTATCATAGAGTCCGCAATTCTAAGCCTATATACTTATCGTAGTTGAGTAAAACAATATTCCTTTGCATTTTGCTTCCGAAGTTTATTTTTAAAAATTAATTTCATCAGAGTACTTTTTAAAGCAAATGTTACGAAAACTAGTAGATTTCTATGACTAATAAGTATTACCATCACAGTCTGTGTACCACTTTGTTTACTACACAAAGTGCAAGATGGGCTCCTTAGTAGAAGAATTATCCTTTTATTGCGGCGCACTTAACGGTTCGTCTTTTATGTAATCTTTTTTATTTTTGTTACGATCCAACAACAGAACGATAATTTGACGTTCTCCTTACAATTCAACCCGTGTTAGGTTTTTCTGGTGTTTACTTCCACTGGTTATTTTATTTTTAAATTGGTAGAAGATTGACTCTATGGCTTCATTTATTAAATCATCCTTATGACACCGAAATCTGTAGTTCATGACAAATTACTAGTGTTTTGAATGGACGTTATTCTGTGAACAAGGTGCTGGCTTTCATGAACCAGCTCACATAGTTTTATGAAAGAATGTGAGCTGAATTAAAATACAATTTGTAAGGAACAATCAAATTTGAGGAAAACTGTATGAAGTTACAATTAAAATTATTACGTGGTTGTCATTCAGTGGTAATTCATAATGCAGTTTTCCAAAATTCAGGGTGGCCTTAACCTGGTGGAGTATGGAAGCTTATGATTTTTTCCTTTGACAGTCGCATAACCTTTGCTAAAGAGTTCTTAAAATGAACATCCCCTCTCATTAACATAAATATTCATTATTGGTTACAGAAACTAGTACTAAACAGGAATCCTAGTGGAAGTAACTTTTTTTCAGCTAAGGAAAGCCCATAAATAGGATAAATAAACAGAACACGTATGCATTTGGTTGAAGATTTGAAACAAATCAAAATTCGAAATACACCAACGAACATTTCCAACAATCCACCCCCCATCTCCTCTTTCCGGCCCCTCCCTCCGCCTTCCCCTACATTGATAAACCTCCCCTCTCCCACCAACTTGAACACTCACCTGACATTGAACAGTGCTATGGTACTGATGTTTCTTCTTGGTGTCAAGCTTTCTTTTCTCCCCGTTGATGGTCACCGGATGACCGAAATAGCATTATAGGAGCTTTCTTAACCTCTTTGTATTGGCTTTA
>LYUA01002239.1:157537-167707 GCA_002093875.1 Calopteryx splendens | reverse complement strand
CACATGCCGTTGGGCTTAGTACTGGGTGAGCTCTATCCTCACCTACCAAAACGAAATTCGGGTTGATTATCGTGGTTTAATTTGATTTGACTTAAATAAAAAACTGGTCGTTTGACCCCTCTCTCCATTCCTCGATTTCGCCCTAAATGAATTGATGAGTCAGAGCTCAATGAATTTCTCCGATCCAAATAACTAAAGATGGTAAGTTTCATTAAACCGTAACAGCCGCTTTCAAAAGAAAAAAATAATACACTGGCTGTATTCTATCATTCATTAATTTCTGTTCATAAAACAGAAGGATAAATAGTAAACGATATTTTCCCATTGGCTTTTCCACATTTTCACTGCTGTCACTATCTGTATAGTCTGTCTCTTAAGAAGTCATTAAATGTCATGTTTTTCAATGACCTGTCTTGCTTGTACGTCTGGAAACATAAGCAGAGCTCCCAGATCGCGAGTGGAGAGTTGACCGTAATGGAGTGTTATGGTTTAATTTCATCGAAAATTTTGTGGTTATCAGAAATCTGAATGTATTCCTTCCGTTTCGAAATTTAATTTCCCTTCGAGTCCTATGAAAGGAATATGACTAATCCTAGAATGAGATTTTACCTGGTCATTTTTTGCTTTGTGCTAAGTATCCCAAGCGATATAACCTTTCTTTTTCTGTTATTAGTGCGTTTTACTGTTATGAGTATATATATTTTTTCAATTATATTAGCTATCGGGATACTGGACCTGTTGGATCAAATGGGCACGGATGTGAACAACACCTTATTGTTGAGGGTAAATGGAAAACATGAATTTCCAAACTTTCGACTGATAAGTTTGGTAACCCACGAGACCTTATCCATATCTATTATAATATACGTTTATTATTATAATTGCCTTCCTTATATACAATTTGGTGCCTATTTCTCTCGGTATTTTTTTCTGGGAAGGTGTTTAACCGCTCGTGTGATTTTCATGTTCCATTGAATCTTGCCAAACCAAGAACATTTAAGAATGAACTTTATGCGATTTTCAAGAAATAATGCTTTACCTATGACCTAGGTTATTGTTGATGATGATGATATGATCAGCTGATGATGATGGATCAACATTGAAGCCTGGATCGTGAATTAAGTTTTATTTCTGAAAAATTGCGTATCGTTCATTCCTAAATGCTTGATGCCTTACTTCGAAATTTGAACCAAGAACGGTCAAAAAGTAGCCCTTTTATCACTATCACTGTCTTTTTGAGAAGTTATCTAAAATTTATTGTTGCGTATTAATTGAATGTATTGTTGTTAAAACACGTGGCCACTATCCTATGATGACTAAGAAAATAACGTGCTGAATTATTGGTTCACCCCTCGAGCACGATGTGGGATATGGTTTTCACTCTGCGTTCTTTATTGAATATGGTAATTTCGGGCGTTCATCTCCCGGCCATAGTTACCAAGCGTTTTACAATAATTTTGACGTAAATGTTTTGAAACTCGCTTCAATTTATTATAACTTTGAGTGGATTTCATTTATGATTAACTTACTGTGTGGCTATTTAATCTGTTGTTATATTATTTGTTGGGGTAAAAGATTAAAAACACTTGAAGAGTACCAATTCTTTGCATAGTGCGTGTTTCATTTTAATTTAACATGGTTTGCCTTTTTTAATCTATTATTTTGTTAATTTCACTATTGTGTTATTATAAAGAGGACTAAGTAGTTATTTAAAAGATTTGATTGTGTTATCCATTTTCGATTGACTTAAGATTATGCATTTTAATCAAAGTGTATGCTAGTCATTGGCGTGATTTCCCCATTTTTGTATGAATCTGAATGACTTAAATGATATTCAACCCATTAAAAGTTTCACTACAGTGAGTAGGACATCGCTTGAAAAAATAAATTGAGAGATGTATTATTCCTTCGACAGAAGTCATGCGTCCAGTGGTGGAAGAGATGAGATCCAAATTCTCTACGGTGGTTCGATTGGTTTTACCCAATTATTGCTCTGATCACCGCTCTATGAGTTACTATCGCAACCTTCAACGTTGGGTTTAAATTTACGATAGTTTCCCAAGTGCACCGATGTGTGTTAAAAGGGAGAAGCCGTTATAAGCGGTCGTTTGTACCCATATCATGAATTACTTGTGTCGTTCTATGTCATCGGACCTCGTTCCGTGATTTGGATGACACCATCCGCGGAGGTTGTGACACGCGCCTGACAAAATGGTGGGTGATGGTACGGAACAGGCGCGGTCTCCGAAGGAATGCACCCGGAGGTGACCGCCAAGTCACGGGTGTAGGTCACCCGCCACGAGCGTCCCGTTTACTCGAAGTGTGAGGTAATTTCAGGGCCCTCTGGGGAAGAATTCTGGCGTCCGTCGACGGTGATCTTTCATTCCCCGTGCGTCGTTCTCCACTGCCTTTGTGGAAAGCTGGAATTCCGGGCGGAGGCGTGCGACTCAAGTGAAGGGAAAATCAGATCCCGCTTACCTCGTAGTGAATCGGAGTGCATGCGGCGTGAAGAAATGGGTGTCGCGTCGGTCCATTCGAGGCCAATCCACCTCGTGGTGTGTTCAAACCGACCACTTCTGCTCAGGAAGATTGTAGTGCCAGCCTTTCTTTTGGGTATTGTCGCCGGGACCAGTGGTGATTCTTGCGCGTGGTAAATCTAAACATGTTATTCACATTCGTATGAGAAGAATCCTGCCTTTCTTGGTTCTCAGGAAATTGCAAATTAAATAAGAGTCAAGCCGTAATTAAGCCATGCTTCGTCGCTTGCCATAAATTAAGACCATCTTATGGAGTTTAATTTTACGCTACGCGATATATGTTCGACGTCGGATAAAGTAAAGTACCCGGAAAAATTCGTCAATTTTGACTCGCGTGACGCAGTACGATCTTTCGCGCCTCATTAAAAATTTACCGGAGGACTCATTTATCACCCTGCTGTCAGAATATGGTGGAGTGTTACATTAATTAATAAAATAATTTTATTAAAATTCTTCCGTGAATTTCATCATATAACCCATGTTTGTGATACTTTTATTCGTATACGGCGACTTGTTTTCCTAAGCTGGGAACATTTCAAGCGTGTGTTGCCATCGGTTAATAAATATCATTATCATTTTTATCCAGATTTTTGTCAGGCTTTTTGAGACATATTGAAAAACGTTGAAAAGTTGTGAATTCCGTTGTTGGAACGAATTCCTCGAATCTTAAAATCTTAATACGTTAAATTGAAAGCCGGGGTAGCATTAGTATTTTCACAAATCTGACAGATGCCCTAAAAATATAACTCTCAAAACTAATGTGACTCTTTTTATCTGAGATAAGTGGTAATGTCAGATCTTAATTATATATTTACGCATTTGTGAAGAATTAGACCATTTTCTACTAGGGGCCATTTCGGAGTTCGTATGAATAGAGATAGAGAATGGTTTTAGAGAATGAAATGGGTCTTGTTTTTTGAGTATGGAAGGAGGAGCTCGTTTCGTGTAGTGATTTTTTTAAGAAGGGAAGTCGCATCAAGTGTAGTTCGGTGAGGGTCTTTTGCTACCGGGAAATATTTAAGGGGTTATGCCAGCATCCGTTAAAGTTAGTATTTTTTCTTCGTTTGAATTCTCAAGCTGTTTCACTCATCAAAATTCAACGAGAATTTCCCGAAATCGAATTTTTCGAAGCACTTCCGGTCGCTTCACCTTCGTCTCGCGTCCGAATAAGTCGTACACATCATGATGAAGCCACCGTGAAAAATTGGAACAACCTGGTGAACATAACATTAGAATGAATTTGAAGTACTGCCTGGTAAAATTTGCACGTCGAATGGGTTTTCATCTCTCTTTTTCGAGAAATCGGGTTAAAAGAGGGCAGTTCGCCCCCGCGTGCACGCAACCCACACTACGCCCTTTGTCCTTCTCGGAATCGACATAATTCTGCTGCAAACTCCTGTTCCTTTTTTATTTCCTCTTTTTCGTAATGAAGCAACTGTCCCAATGCCGGGGTTCATTAATAGTACCGAATGCAATGCGTGGGTCATCAGAATTTTCTTGGATGTCTGGAAGTGGCTCATTTGTGTCGGTTCAACCAGGTGGTGATCCAAGTCGTGTGCAGCATTGACGATTTACATCAATTTCCGAACAATTTTTGTTTGCTTCCGCAAATACTCCCCGTTGCCGTCTGTAAGGAGTTTGCGTTCCCGAGCTTCAGGCCAAACTCTTAAGACTTGGTCACTTGGTCCATCACCATTCCGGGGGTCGGTTGGGAATGTTGTGGTTCTCTCTGTCGATCGAAGGAAGAAATCGATTTTGTTGGAGGGTTCGTTATGCTCTAATCTTTAGGCGTTCGCATTTTCATGGAAAGAACTTTTACCATTTTTAACCAATCAAAAACATTTATTTTTCCAGGGTCTGATGCGGGCAAACTCCTCCAGAAACGGCGTGCAGGTTCCATAGGGTAAGTGTTGTGATTGTACTGCGTAATTTGGGTGAAGGCACAATAAAGGTTCACATAGAATCTGTGCACTACGGGAGGACATTCCTTCCCAGAAGAAACGTTTTTATAAAATTAGAATGCGTGTTAATTATATTTTCTTTTCAGTTTCTTAGTTTTGGAATTCACTCAAAACAATTGCATCCTTGGTTTACTTTTATGTCTTATTTATTTCATGTATCAGTCAATAGCGTTTGTTAGAACTATTTCGATAACTAGGCTTGACCACTATATTCTCATGGGAATTTTAAACTGTAGAAAATAAATAAGATTTGTAATAGAATTACTAGAACATTTTTTGGACTGTAATTGTGTACTGTCATTGGTAATATATGACGAAAATTTTCTATGACGGTGGATTACGGTATTCAATGCAATGCGGTATGTGCTCTTAAGTGTGCGTGTTTTAATATTACTTTCTACCGATGTTGCGTTTTTATCATCGTGTGACTACTTGCATCTTGATTTTTTGCATACGAAGGTCGAAGTGACTATTTTGTTCGCTTAGGGTGGCCTTTCGGAAAAACAAAGAAAGATTCGAGTGTCTATAAAGTGGGGAAAGGATATGATTCAGGATTGGCGGATAAAAACGATTTTTTTTATGGCAGTGCGTGTTTCGTATTGCTCATGTTTTGGGGAAAAACCTATGCGGTAAACGCGAAGGTTAGTTTAGGTGAGGGTAGAGCTCTCCCAGTACTAAGCCCTATACGGCGTGTGAAAAGCACACATCAGGGTAAGGGGGCCAGTTCCTTTCACTGTACCGCCTGCGGTTTCCTAGAATGATCTGGTACCCGAAAAATGGTACACTGAATGTGAAGCTGAGGGTGCTAAGAGGGGTCACCTGGAATCGAACTCTGCCCCTCCGGTTAAAGCACAGTGCCATACCCAAATTGCGATGTTGCCATCTTAAGAGCTGAGAAATTGTATTTATTATTTATGGTTTTTAAAATGCTGTTGTGTATTTTCCAATCGTTTCCATTCGTTGAAGAGAGTCCCTGTTATAAATCGTAGCGTGTGAGTTATGAATCAACATTTATTGAAAAAAGTTTGATATAACTTATGATGAGGTTTTTTGACTATGCCTATGGACCGTCGTGAAGAATTTTTATGCATTGAAAAAATTAGTTGTTTATTCTTTCAGAAATCTCGTAGCATTCATCTAAGATGCTACCTTGCTTGACCTAGGGGCAAGATTTCATCTTCGCCTTCCGTATCTGGAAAGGTCCTGGTAATCTTTAGCCCTTATTTTCATTTAAAAGTGTTAAAATTCAACTTTAAACCTATTTAAATGCTACAAATTGTCTTTAATCCTTATTCAGATATCATCTATAATTATTGTAATAGCAGTATCTCTCTAAATTGAACTTGATAATAACTATTTTTGCTGCATATTATCATATTAACCTATGGTTGGAATGTTATGTTACAACATTTTTCTTATAAATTATCGTTGGCATTACCACTAGTTTAGGATCCTAGTACGTATTACCTTTAGGATCCTAGTACGTAGATCCTAGTATAATATGTATTTGCATCTCAGAATTAAATATTTGATCAAACATAATATGGTCTTCATATTTTTAAGGATAAATTTTCTTGTTAAATTGTTGGAGTCGTTTTGTATAGATATACATATATGTGCGTCGGACTTCCTTCGGAAATACAGAGCTTAAATGCTAATAGATAATGTAAGCCATTGGATTTGGGCTATTGTTTTCCGTATTATTATTATAAATGCTACAAGTTGGCATTTTTCCTGGTGATAACATACAAAAATACAACTTTTGCCTTTCCTCATCTGGAATTACTAGTTTATGTTTAATACTGCATTAATAAAATATTTTTCGTTTATTGTATCGACCATCGCGTCAAACTCCTATTTCCTTCTAGGAAAACGTGTATTTATCATAGTATACATCGAAGCACTCTTACAACGAATACAGCGAAGTCTTAATTCAAGCCTTTGGGTGCTACACGTCGGGTAAATCTTCAGGCACTGTATGACTGGGATGCGTCTGTAGGCCCATTTACTCTACCTTGAGTTTTCTGGTGAACTTCGTTTTCTCTTAAAAAAAATGAAATTGCTTTTTCGAACGATTTTTTTCACAACACTAAAGGGTTTCCAGCAAAACAAATTTAGAAGGATCGATTTCGCTTAATATCACGGACCGACTTGAGGTTGTTTCCGTGTTCATTTTCAGCTTGAATATCATAAGCGAAGCTCGAGGTTAGAGTGCACATCTTGGGGGCTGCCTATCGTGCGTCTGTGTGACAGCGTGGAAAATTGCACCCGTACATAGGAATAGAGTGCAAAAGGGCTATTTAGGTGCAAAGGGCATTATCTACTCGTTTGCTTAGAGAGTCACGTTCGCAGCTGATTCTATTCAGCTGGTGTTCAAAGTGATAGTGCAAGTACGAAACATTTATTATTATCTATTTACCGTTTAAAAAATCAATTGTGTGTTTTAGTATTCGTTCCTATGTGGATAGAATATGTTTAAAATTTGAATATAGCGAATTGGGTTGTTTCCCACTTAGGAAGGGCGCAGAGGAATGATTTTTACTTAACTCGAAATTTCATCGATATATAAAGTTCATGATAATAGTTGATCTGCGCGAATGTAGGTTTTACGTTGAATTGAATGGAAGTAACATGCAAGTCGTAGTAATATTTCCTACTGGTATCACCTAATTCGCGAGCTTCAATTATTTTTTCCATTAACAAAAATACCGTTGCTGTTATCTTTGATAATGATATAGCATCGATTATGAGGCGCATGTTGGATAATGAATATCACAAGGCCTTCTTTAGTTAATTTGGAGTTTTTCTCATGTTATTTCTTTCGGGGCATTTTATGCTGCTTGATCCTCCATATGACAATTACTTACACTTAAACAACTAAAAGTTTCATAGTTAAATAATTAAAAGTTTGAATACAGTATGAAGGAACCTGATTCTCGGAGGTTATGACGATAAAAAAAAACACTTTTTGATTTATTTTGACGATCTTCCAAGAATGCAGAGGCAAGATGTAAGCTTATAGTAAAGCAGTCCACGGTAAACGGGCGGAATGCATTCGCGGGCACGAAACACAACCGAGCGTCGAGGGTGGCCTTACGCAGATAAATAAGGGGTAACCTCATCTGGATCCGCAGGTATGGCCATGTTGCTCTTTGAGGTGTTGTACGAACAAAAGTGCGGCTGTGATGCTAATACTAATAAAACTATACTCATATAGCACCTGTTACGAGGAAGATTTCAAGAGACATTTTCCGCCTAGTCGAACAGTCCCGATGGCCTTCGTTTCCTTATAAAATACCGAAAGTTTTCCATGCTCGTGAATCAAATACAATGCCACTGATGTGACCTAATGTTTAAGGTATACAAGATTTACTGTAGAAATGTTTTAAGTCAATACTGACCGAGTGCAGTATTTGAGGAAGACTGCTGTGGAATCCTGTTTTCTGCCGTTCAAAGTAATATTTTGTAAACATATTAAAAACAAGTACTGTGATTGTGCAACTGTTTCCCTGTTCTTTGATCGCGATTTCGTCATTCCCAAGGAATAAAATAGAACCAGGATCGCTTCAGTAAGTATGTAGGAAATGTTAATTATGAGCCTCCATTGCAGTGTAGATTTTTTTGGGCGTTGGACTCGTTTTTGCGATTAGATGTCAGCTTCAGGAATTAATTTTCTTATTATTAATAATAAAAGCTCACTCCATACCTATTTGTTGTACTTTGATTGCATTGCGATTCGCCTAAAAACGAACTGGTTATTATTCCGAGGAGGCGTGATGGTGATTTACAAGATTTTGAATTTTCTTACATTTTCACTTAAGGAAACTTTCCCAAAGATCCATCTCGTTTTATTAACTTTAGATTCTTTATGGAATATTCATCCCGCGTATTAACTCGCTTATCACGCTTAGTCATATTCTCGTCGAATGTTACATGTAAATAAGTTCGTATAAAATTGCGAACTGTAGCCATCGCCCCTCTGCAGAATCGACAGAGGGATGATTCCCAGAATTAAATCATCGTCGGTTTTGAAACAGCCCTCTTTTAATTCTCCGTCTTAGGTTCATTTTTTGATCTCATCATGCATCAATTTCAGTTTTTGCTTATTTTATTCGGATACCATGTTTCGTTGTATTTATAATACGCGCAACTTTAATATTTGATCGAAATTATTTATTTATATTTCAAAAATTTTTCATTTATTAATAGTTAATTTAAGTTGAATCAATGTTTTCTCATATTCACCTCCCAAACTAATTCTAATTAAAAAAGTTGATTTGAGCTTTGAAGCCTCCGCAGACGGTGAGTGAAGTTGAAGTTATAATTGCTCTATTAGTTAAGTATGAATTATGCTTATTCGAATTAAGTACGGAGAAACTGATTGATAGGATAATAAACAAAGGAGAGTTGTTTCAGTTTAAAACGTATGAATATGAATAATTTACTCCAATGATCCGCAATGTACTAGTACAATTCGATTGTACTTACCTCACGCAAATGTCAAATGGAATAGCGGGTTCGACCATTTCGCTCTGAAGTTCGCGGAGAAACTTAACCCCACGTCAATGATGTTCATTTAAAAAATCAAATCTCATTTAAGACTACTCAGGTTTTCACATTGAGAGATTTTAAGCCTCGATAGTGGCATTTTTCCAACCGGGAAATGACACCATGAAGGACTTAAGTTAAAGTCAAGTCAACACTTTCGCAAGTAGTTCCCGCGGGAAGAGTCGACGAGAAACACGTTCAAGCCCCCACAGTCACCGAATCAAGTTTGATGAGAATATGGGCGCTCACCAGTGACTTCTAGATACACTTAGTGCTAACTCATTGATTTTAGGTCTCCACAGAGTTTCCCCTCCCCACCCGTCCTCCCCTGATGTCACAAAATGTGCCGTCTGTCTCCTCCGCACGCGCTCACTCATTGCTGTAGGTTTTGTCGGTGGTAAAAATGGCATATTTAGAGAAGAGAAATATGTCGTGTCGGTGATAAAAATATCGCCACATTATTGATTAAAAAGTGTGGAAATTTTTCTCGAGGCATTTGATGTGGAAAACATTTCACCGCAGGATTCGGAGACTTGATTAAGTACCAATTTATTTTTCCTCCTGAAAGGACATAACAATGGGCAATAGGTAGTGATATATGAATTTCTTTGTGAGCCGAATGCACCGTGTTGTTTCCAATTCGGAACATTTTCTACGTTTTAATTTAAAAATCATTATTTGCTTACGTGAGCTCTTTCCCCGCTCGTATAAAATATAACCTCCACTCTGCGGTTTCCAAAGTTAAACATGCTGAACCCGCTCGCCCGCCGATCGTCTTTTGGCTACGCTTCGCCGTCTCCTTTTGTTTCTCCATCACGATTTTTCACCCCTCTCTTTCTATCAACACATCCGTCCAAGCATCCACCTTCCCTCCCATTTTTAATCTCCCCCGAACCCTCTTCACTTCGTGTATCCCTCAATCCGTCTCGACTCCACCGGCCCCAAATATCCCTCCTCCACTCTCTCTCCGTAGGTTCTACCCTCTCCTCGTATGTTTGTTGTCCCTCAACCCATCGCCTCCCCTCCCATCACCCTTTTGCTTCCCCTGCCGTCTTCTTCGCCTCCGCATGTCGTGAATCGCAATGCTTCCGACCCGACCCCCTCCGCCCCCCCTTCCTCCTCCT
>LYUA01002239.1:105618-117336 GCA_002093875.1 Calopteryx splendens | reverse complement strand
CCCCTCCTGCCACACGCCCTAGCGGCGGCTTGCGGAGTATCGTGTAGAATATGGTGCAAGGTATCATAACATGCGAGTTTATCCTGTATATTCTATCTTCTTCCATTTCTCGTATCTTTTATCTGCTAAAAAGTAATATTTGGATGTAGACTTTGCAAGGAGCTCATGTTGCCATTGTGGCTAAGCGCACCCCACTTTTTAGACTAATATTAAGCCATAATTGAGATCAGCTAAGACATTCTCGGCTTCGAAAAACGATGAATAGCCAAATATAGTGATTCACTTGGATAATGTTTAAGTTATATTAGTTTGAGCACCCCAGTGAGCGGCATTTCCTCATTTATAATTCTACCCATGCCATATGCACTCTGTGTGTGACATTTGTTAAATAATTTTGAAAGTACTCTTGTCACATCCACCGGTACAAAGTTAACCTCGAGTTTTCTAGGAAGCAGCATGGCCCCAAATGCAGTTTTTGCTGTTGCCATGGAGCTGCTTTATCTTCGGGTAACGTGTACAACCATGACGGCGCGAATGCCGCCATTTATTTACAGTATCTCATTCGATAACGCCGTAAAAATAATGTCAGTACGAGATGCTTATTTTTGGCAGTGAAAGATTCATGTCTTCAGCACCGACTAAGAAGTTTGTCACGTTATGAACTTGGGTCTCTACAATGATGGAGTTTTTTTCATAAGCAAACCGATTTCATTCTTTTTTGTTATTTCTTTTTTTTGAGGAGGTAAGGAACAACTTTCTCAGCTTGACGACGTTGTAATATCCAGGTTGTCTAGGTATAGATATTTTCCAGGTTGCGCTCTTCTGCTGTCATTGAAGTGTCAGTTGAGATCATGCCTATACTTAGCAAAGCAATCCTCGGTGACTTAAGATTGACGCTACGTAGAGAACGGTGCACAACGTGCTAAACGACTCCTGGGACCAAAATGTAACTTAATGAATTTCGATCATAAGAATATATTTCCGAGTTTGGCGAAAAAAATACGATTTTACATCGCCCTTTACGGCGTATACAGCAACAGGGTTTCCAGCTTGATTTCGGAAGCTGGGAATGGTAAACTTGGCGCTAAAAATGGTAAAACGAAACTAGAAAAAAAACAGAATTAGGAAAGGAAACATGGAACAGTGAACAATAAATGTTACTTATCTCTTTTCCTGCCAAACTAATGTTCCATTTGGTGTAACGTTTTTGTCGTTCATTGTTCCAACGCGGAAAATAATACCATACTGTTATTCTGCAAAACGTCCCCAGAATAACAAATTCTTTCAGCTAATTTTCCTTTTCTTGATCTCCTCATAGGCAGTCTTTCCATTAAATTGTCTCAATTGTAATCTTCCGACGTTAGAGTATGTATCATTGCCATCTGAAGTAATCCATGCCGTAGGCATTATTTTTTAACTCCCATTAATAAAAAAAGTTTCTATTACGTTCTCCAAGTAAAACTCCTGTTTACTAATTGTGTTTTGCTAGTAAGTGAAAGCTAAATTATAAGCTGATTATTATTCTCCTTTAATTATTGAATTAACTGTGTTCAGCGTGACGTTATGCAGCAGCGTTTAATAAATTATGAAACACAATTTGTACTGCCCCTTTGTTTATTAGAATATAGGTATGCAACGCGTGTTTCAACGTCTAGACGTCATCGATAAGTGTACCTGATGAAGACGCCAAGGCGTTGAAACGGTAGCTGTCTATTTTCTAATAAATATAAGGACAGTACACCTTGTATTCTTTATTTTAATTCCCCTGAGTCATTTTCGTCTGAAAGTGATAGATATACGAGTAATATGGAATGCCCCCAAACGGAGTTAACTTTAAAAAATGAAATAAACTTTGTGATTTCTCCGGTTTCTTTATTTGCGTAAAAGTTTATTATTTACAGTTTCGCTTTGCCACACTGCAGACTTCCCCAGGGTTCTAGCCTGAGGCAGCAAGGCGGGTATAGTTTAGCTTTAGAGTAAATCGAAACTGTTGCTACCTACGCAAATTAAAAAAATCACAGAAATCTCAAAGTTAATTTAACTTTTATTAGCATGAACTGCGTAAAGCTGCACCAGGAGTAAACTTTCCATTGCTTGGCGGTCGTAGTACATACAAGGGAGTAAGCCTCTCGTGGGGTAATATCGTTGGAATTATTCCAATGTGAAGTAATCGTGCTCCAATTGGGTAGTATTTGTGAAGCGTCTCGCTCTAGGCTCCCAATCATCCGCATCGTCGTGTCCACTCCTACTGTCCACCGGTGAAGGGAAATTCTTGGATCCTTGACTTGAGCTAAAACGTTTCTCCCAAGCCGCCATTATTATTTCGTGTTTGGCATGATATGTTTGCTAGTAACTCCCCTCAACCTAATTATTTAATTTTTAATGGATATTCATGGCTGCGAAAAATCACCTGGTGCACTCAATTTGCGGTGTTTTATCTTCATATCGTTTCGCGCTAATTGAGTTTGGCGCGCCACCCCGCACTTGCTTACCGCCGTAAATAGCTCCCTTTCCGTATTATCTGAAGAACTTATCTTTATGAAAAAGAAAAAAAGGCTTGATGACCTTGCAGGCTAACTACATGCACCAACTCTTTATGTCAAAATCATCGAAGGAGGAAGCGGCGCTTTTGCAATACTTCTGTCTTAATATTCGCGTGGGAGAGTTTTCACATTCTTATTGTTATTTGATTCTTCGCCGGCCTCGGTGGCGGGGGGTTAATGGCCTCGCCTGTCAATCCAGTGGTGGCCGACGATCCCCGCCTAGATGGGCATTCATCCTCCACTTAGGGTTTGGTAGTTTGTAGTTGTTCTTGTTGTTATTTCATAATTATAATCCGATTTAGATTCGAACAAATTGTCTTGTTTTGAGTTAATGAAAATTAATTATTTCGAATTAAAATTCCGAATAAATAAAAAAATAGATATTTTGGGATACCAAACTTTTTTATGAATAAATAATGGTACTGTATGTATTCATTCGCACTTTTTTCTTCTCTTTTGGACATTATAATGATATGGTGGCCTTGTGTATTTAATTCGTGTGCCTACTTAAATTAACAATTCGGTACAAATGTCTGTACTGACATTGGGCAGCAATGCTTTTAAACACAAAACGTTTCGTAGCCGCGTTTGCGCGATATTTCCGCAACATACAAAATATGCTCAATGTCGCGTAGTCCATGGACGTTGAGGTATCCAATAATTCACTGATCAGGGTATTGAATTGATCCTCTTACACAGAAACCCCAAAAATTGGTAGGAAAACTGTGGCACATTTATTTTCTTCAAGTTTCAATATAGGTATACGTGTTTTTTCAAGCCTGGAAGGTATGAAAAACTTGGTAAAGTATGACAAGATTAAAATATCTGGTGATGAGGTATGTTAAATGGGTAAAGTCCTAAATAAAATTATTCATTGTAATGATGATTAGTTGGTTAATTGGTTGTTTAGTTTCATGAAAATGAATAGAATTAAAGTCATTTATGTTACAAAGAATTTCACTTATTTTTTCCTAGTGACAGCACTGCACTAGTGCTGGAATATATAATTAAAATAATTGGGGTGGACAATTTCTGTAAAAAATATTTTAACCTCGGATTGTGATGCATAATTTCATATGGTATGTACCTTTCATTCACATAGGCCGATGTTCCGCCTTAAGTGATCGTGGCTTGATTAATTCTCTATATATACCTATAGTGAAGCGATAGATTTTTTACATTATTGGCATAATTAACTGGAAGGAAAAGGCTGAAATTTATGTCGAACTTGCCTACGGTTTGAGTGTATTTAAAACATTTGTGAGACCTATTGTCTGAGAGTTTTAACAAAGTAGGTAGCTTTTTAATTCATCCAAACTATCCTTTTTAATGGTGCGGGGAAATCATGTACCTATTAGTTAGGACTGCTATTAGTTCATGCGCCATTGATTTTGTTAAATGTCTTGTATTCTTGATGAAATAAAGGTATTTAACATCATCAGGATCATAACCTGATTATGTTAAATGTCAACGAAACCTAGGTCGTGTCAAATGAAATTACGTGGAAAATCTAAGTTACGTCTTTATTTCAGCATAAAATATTTCCATAAAGTTATGCCAGATACGGTTAACTTTGTCTAATATTCCTCTTTTTTTACACCACCACTTTAAACGATTGTCGATGCATTGCTGTGTCAAGTTCACCCTCAACATTTGGTACAGTTGTGAATGACGAATTAAGTCATATTGCTTGCCAGCAATCGCGATGTTATTCGATGATGGAGGAATTATTTGTTAAAGCAATAATAGCATTCACTAAAATCTTACGTAGTGTATTCCGTAATCGGTTTCCTAAGTCTTGAGCCGTTTATGCGTGTTTTTCGTGGACAATTCCGGGTTCCCTCACTTCCACGTGCCGGCGAGGGGGCAAGCTCCCCAAGATGTCGGGGCTCCGCCCCCCCCCCCTAACCCCCACATATCCAAGGCGAAGGGCTCGGGAATCGTACTCCCCTCCCCCTGTATAAATATGGGGACGGGCCTCTTTTTCCACGCCGAGGGAGTCTCATCGCGTGCCAATCGGCCGCCGCGTGGTGATGTCACGCAACTCCCCCTCCCCCGGCCCTATCGGTTTCGTCGGGGTGCCCCCTCGCTCGGCGTCCCTTGGTCACCCTGTTCACTCATACGGCGGCGCCCCTTCCTTTCCCTTCCACCTTCCCTTACGGAATGAAAAGGGATGAAGGGTTTTGCGTACCCGATGTCTAACTATTAGTCGGTGATGAACAGAAGTACGAGGCGCCACGGTGTAATTAAGGTATAGTTAAGTGCAACGTTAGGGAGCGAGATTTCTTGGTGCTTTCGTGTTTTACTTCGTCGTATTTTGTATTTGGAGTCGGAATTAGAACGCTCAAGAGCTAGTGTGCATTCTGTCAGGGCAGAATGAGCACTTACCTACCAACATTTGTTAGGTTGGTATTTACCCTTTAGGCCGTTTCCGTGGTATCTTCATGGTCGATTACACGCGTCGTACTACTAATTTTAAATAAGTTAATATCGAAATGTGCTTATTTTAGTATTATATTATTGTAATGTAATGTTATATCACATTGCCTGCAGGTTTCCTGGGAGAGGCCTGCAGGGATTTAAAAACTTTGTGTGAGGAAATAATTACAAAGCTAATTTAGTGTGAAACTGATGAGACTTCATCGAGGAATATTCATTTATCTATATGCTGGTGAAGTGATATAATGGGCTATAATAAATATAATATTATACTCGGATTTCATAAAATTAATTCATTGCCATTACTCTTTCACTTGCCACCTACGTAATTTGGTGGCTTTAATAAAATTTACTAGCCATGGAAGACGTGTCGGGGTAGTTCATTGGCAAGCGTTGTAAGGTTTGATTATATGTACTGTGTGATTATTCAGACGAGTGATCGAATATTTCCCCTTTTTCCAAATCTACATATTATACTTCGCCGAGTGTGGAAGGATGTGAAATCTTGAGAAACTCTCCACCGGATCACTATTTAAGCAAGTCAGCAACGCTCGCATTCCAGTTATTTCGTAAACAAAGCAAAACAGGATGGTTGGCATGAGAATTTGATTCAATTAGTTTTGACTGTTCAAGAGAGGCTCATCAATAGAGTGAGATCGGGAAGCTCTCCGACTCTTGCGTTCGGTGGCGGCGGCATGCATAATATTCGACGAGGATGTCATCCTCGCCCTTGGTTTTATGTGCTTTGAGCATTTTCGATCTTTCGATCCGCCCATGGAGGGCGTTCCTCTACCACCCCGTTGCCCACACGTCATCTCGTGGGGGACCTTTCGAAACACGATTGCGCTCATTCGAGGCGGTGTTCGTGTCCAGAGAGAAAGAGGAGAGAGTGAGTTGCATGGGTTGTAACTGTTTTCGGTGCCCTCTCTCTGGTGAAATAATTGGTTTACTGGCGGCTTAAACTTCGTAAACGAGAGGAATCATCGTATGCAGAGAAATATAAGTTCACTATTGAGATGCAAAATATCGCAGATGTGATCATGGTGCCTTGGCCATTGTGTTTTAACGACTTGATAGTCATTTGCAGCCTTGATTTTCTTCATGTATATTAAAACCCCTTTAGGCTCAGTATATTTTTCACAGCCTTTTAGATCAAAAAAAAACTTTTACACATCCAGGTACGTCCCCACTCGTTAGCGATTTTAAAATCGAATTAAGAGATTCAATTAAAAGCCCTCAGAAAATGGTGTATCTGTGCCAAGCTTATTCATTCACATCGTGAGAAATCGTTTTGATTAAAGTTTTGATGATATTTTAAGTCTGCTTTCTGCTACTCTCGTTTTAAATGCAACTATGCTATTTTTTGCCATTGGTGTTTGTCCGTCTTTGGGAAAGCTGTATTTTTCCCGAATGATGTGCGTTATAGGTGTATAAGTAAATAGCCTAGCGCATTGATAGCAATTGGATTGGTATACAGGGAATAAAAGACAAATGAAGCGATTTAATTGTACATTTTAGAGTGAGCGCGCCCTACCACGACCGCTCGGGCTTTTAGTGTAAATGTAGATGTCACATCTACTGTGACTGTATGGTGTAGACATTCTTGTGGTGTGTTCATTCTCCGAATCACTATTTTCTGGTTCATACGGTGGTCTCCATGGTTGTGTGCGAGAGAATATGGTTATCTACTCTTGTGGCAAATTTTCCCTCCGCCTCTTGTTCCACTTTCTACTACCACTTTCTCCGTTATTCTTCGAATCCCGTGCTATTCAAACTGGGCGTGAGTTGCTTCGATAGCCGAAAAAGATGCATTGTGATTAAAAGCCACAAAAAAAATGAAAGTATAAGAACATATGTGTGGAAAGACGTTATAAAGTAATCATAGTTTCTCAGTGTGTACTTGATGCCCTCTCTCACAATGGACGGTTTTCAGAAAATATGGGTTTTATGAATTTTCAATTTCTCTACCCCTTCCCCCTTGAAGTTCGACCGGGGTTCCTCGATTTCAATTGGGAGCCATACCTTTCCATTGCAGAAATTTGCTCTTTTATTTTTGTCCATTTCTTTTAATAGCAATTTCCTATAGAATGTTTGCAATTTTTCGTGTGCGTGTAAGAAAAATTCATTTTTCCGATGGGAATTGAAAAAATTCGATCCCATTTTTGGTGGTGAACGATAGAAGAGTGTTGTATGGAATTTTATTTATTTAATTTATAGATAAATTCATATAGTGCTCTTCCAAAAATATTCGATCAGTACGTGTTTAAACAAAGGTATTATAGGCAGTCTGACAGAAAGGCTGGAATTCTTCCTCTTTAAAATTCTAAAAATAACACGAACAAAAGTGGTGCTATTTGCATGAATTTTTGCACACCACAAGCATTACATGGGATGTGTAGCCGACACTTTAAGGGCTTGTTAAACTAGCGTCTCACAGGAAACATAACCTTTGTGGTGCAAATTGACGTGCAGTGAAGACCCACCCGTTCGCCCCCTTTCGGTGATAGGAATTGTCCGGCTTCCTTCGCATTTTTCTCTCTCTTCCTCCAATAAGTAAGTGGATGTGTTAGTTACGGTGCTTCAGTCGTGGTGGAAATTATATCGGCGTTTCTTGAATGACACAATGGAACGCTAACTTTACTGTTTCTCAATTTCCGAATGAAGCCACGTAACTTTTTGTTCGAAAAATCATGAGAGTATGTATATAAAATAAGACCTTACGAAATGGGGCTGGGTTTTGGCGCTGATGTTTAAGACTGAAATCAGTTTAAGATTGTAATAGTAATCTGACCTTCATAAAGAACTTCCTATTGCATTGACACTTCTCTTGCATTGACTTAAACTCTTATAGTTGCTGTAAAACTATTCTAAAATGGTTAAGCACTTAAAATTGGTTAAACTCCGTTAGAGTAGACTTGACTAGTTTTGATTCAAAAACATTTGTCGTCCGAAGACTTAACTTTTCTCATAACTGCTTCGAGGGTTTCGCAATGAAAGGCTTCAACTTGGTCGCATCCTGCTAGAGGCATTACATTATCAAAGAGATGTAATAATCCCGTTTGGATGGGAAATTTACTCATTTTAAACGAAATGTTGGCAATTTGGTGAACCTTTTGATGAAGAAGTAAAGAGAGCCAAAATAAATATTCCAAAAAAGGTTTGTGGTGCGAGTTCCCTTTTCCCGCGAGTATGCATTTTGTCAGGAATGAAGCTGATGAATAATTAATTAAAATTCTGCATGGATTACCATGTTAACCATCCCATATAAAGAGTTATATTGCAGAAATGATTAATTTAAATAATCGCTTTTCCGTCATGTATACTCAGTCTGGGTTAGAAAGGTAATCAGTCATGTTATGGGGTTATGTCAAAGTAATATAAACCCTTAAATGATATTTTTCATTCAGTTACAGTTAGCCTCGTGTTAGAAATCTTAATTAATACTTTTTCTCTCTGCCCACGTCTCTTAATTAAGTGCGTGTGCCTCATACATCCCTTGCCTGCTGCCCTAGTTGCAGCCGGAAGGTTAAAATTTTCTCACAGAATTTGATTATCCTCTGCGAATTAGCTAGTTAGCGGGATCGTTATAAAATATTTATTTGCATTTTACAAATTGCATTTATGACAATTTTCAAATTAATATCAAGTTTTTAAACTGGTGTTATGGTTAATGCTATAGTTTTTACTTTTAAAGGTGGCGTCACCGAACCGCGTTCTCCGGTTGGAAAACTTGTTCGAAAATCGGGGGATAGAATCGAGTGGGAAATTGGTTTTTGGGAATTTATTTAATGGCACAAAAAGACCAGAGGTGTCATAGACCTAAGCACATACGGCACAATTATCAGCGTGACCACCACTTGAATGGCATTAAAGGAGCGCCAATTGCGTTCCGAAAATTTGGTTGTATTTTATTAGCAATGGGGTGTGTCGACTACCCATTAAGTACCTCATTTTGTTCTATCGTGATTTCGAGTTACCCGTGATCTCTTTGACGTCGCGGGTCCGTCCATTATCCCGGTTAATCGAGAGTCGACGATAATCGTAAATCTGCTCGCACGTGCACCGACACCTGGATCGTTGGGGAGGCGTGTGCTTCTCTCTGTCCAGTGCGTACGTCTGGTCGCGTAGTTTTTTTTTGTTTTGCATCCCCCGAGGGAGACTAGGTGGACGAAATAGCCCTACGTGTGGGCCGGTGCACCGCGCATTGCGTGGGCGGGGGTTATGTGGGGAGTGCTTTCCCTTTGGTATCCGTTATGAAGGGACGGATTAGTGCGTCGCCGCTGCGTTTGAGGCTCGAGGGACGTGATCCACCGCCTGCGACCTCCGCACGCGCTCCCGCCGCTGAACCTCCCGACCCAGTCCCGCCACTACACCACGCCCCCCCTCCCCCACATTTGGTCATCCGTCGCTTCCTCTGCATCTACCCCCACGTTGTCGCTCCTTCGTTTGATCCTGTCTATTTATCCCGTTAATTCCCATTTTCATGCCAAATACCGACTTTTTTTAAGCAATTAAAATAGGCAACGATAGCAATTATCAATGTCACCGCTGTACGCGTCGGACTTATTTTCTCTCTGAATATGTGTGTTTGACCTTAGATCTTCGATTCTATTTCGTGTGTCCTTGCCCTCCCGAGTTGTTTGTGATTGAGTTTTACTGTGAAGGACCATATCTCTCTACCTGTGACCATTGACTGTCTACCTGTGACCTATCATTCAGTCACTTCCATCCATTGCGATTTTGAGAAATTCAGTTATTTCTCGAATAACATGTTCACTTTCGAATTCTTAGATGACGAGTGGTATATTGATATAAATCCGGAGATATTTTATTTCAGTGCTGAAATATTGGCGTTTCTACATCTATCTTTCGTGATATCGATCCACCGTCGCCTTCGAAGTTCTTAGCGCTGTAAGTGAATCATTCGTATTGAAAGATTTTTTTACGCCTCTTCGTATTTCCATTGCTTCATAGTCATTTTTTTAGTAGCGACATTTTTGGACGGCTTATTTCTGAGACTTAGGTTGTGCTTGGAATCGCAGTTTGTTGCCGACTATTTCCGTGGTGTCTCCGAACTTGGACCGACAGAATTAACCGGCCCAAAACCAACCGAGTCTAGGAGATATGGAGCCTGCGAAACCTCTTGATTATTTGTGCAGTATTTGTGTATTATTATCATTCATTTTTCTAGCGTGAATACTTGCGTCCTTCGTTCTGTGTGCCACCCGGGGGGACGCGGTGGTCTTCATTCGAAATGTTTCACTTCTTCTCGCTTCCTCCTCCGCCCTCTCTCCTTCCCGCCTTCCGCATTCCACCGCCCAATTTCCAACCATGTGAGCAGTGTTTGTGAATCTTTAAAATGTATTTTGATGACAAACATGTTCTCGTTTTGTGTCACCGGAGGACGCGGTGGTCTTCATTTCGAAAGGGCCACCCACCTTCTACTCCTCTCGCGTCCCCACCTCCGCCCTCTTTCCCACCTTCCGCATTTCACCACCCGCCCTCCTCTCCATCGCCCTCCCACTTGTCTCTCGCCCCGATTTCCTTCCGCCCGCTTCCCTTCCGCCCTCATTGTGCATGGGGGCCGCCCAACTGCCGCCCTTAATTGGATTATCGTTGAGCGAGCGACAGCAGTGCTGCCTCAAAGGGCGGGATGCCTCTCTCCGACCCCCGGCCACGGCTCCTTTGAGCCGCGCGTGTCGCCAGGGCTGCCCCCCTCTCGCCCGCCGCCGCGCCCGTTTTCGCAGGGTCACGGGCACACTCGCTCACTCATCCCCTACCGCAATTTCATTGGAAGGAAAGGCGCGGAGTACCGATGACGTGCGTGATTCCACTTGAGAACTCCCATTTTTCGCACACAACCCCCCCTCCAGGGTTTCTTCTCCGCGCGGGGGAGGAGGGGGTGAGGAGGAGCTTCGACCCCGCGAGCCCCGAGGCCGCGTCTCCTGTTTTCTTTTTCGCTCCCTCCCAAGCCCTCCGAGGTAACCGCCGCTGACCTCTAAAAAGTCGTTCGCCTTCCCTCCATCCCGCTCCATTCGCCGACGAATGCGAATCCAGGCGATCGGTTCGTCGTTTCCTTTCGGGGCCCGCTTGCTTCGCGGGCGGTTGGGGAGGACTCATTTGGCTTGCGGGGGTCGATCGGGGGAATTTTTACACCCCTGTGGCCTCTCCCATCGCCCGCTTGATCGAAATGAGAGGTGAGAGTTGGGGGAGCTCCGGCGTGGTCGACTTTTGAGTCGGTTTCCCTCGTCGACCTTTGGTCGTTCCGTGACGTGTGGCCTGTCCCGGCTAATGGATTTGGGAGGTCGGTGAAAATGCCCGTGAAGTTTTTTTCCTTGTGGCTCGTTGGCCTCGGATAAGGGCGGGTGTGTTCAACGTCCCGTCGTAAACACGTGGGACTGGTCGGGGGAATGCTGTTTTTAGGGGATGTTCATTTATTTTCTCTTGGCTCATCGGTGCTATTTTGCTGAAACTCAAGAGCAGCAATCAATTTCGGGAAACTTTTTCCGTTGACCCGAAACGTAATAGCTAAGAATGGATGCAGTTCAGGTTATTATAGGCGCCCTCCCTAAATGACGTCGAGCTGTTTTGAGCCATTTTAACGCTAATATTCCCATCTTCATGTCATCTCTCGTCAAACTAATAAGGAGCATTCCTAAAATAACATATTTTTGTTTCATCGAGGTAGCCTAGGGGTAGCGTGGTCGCCTATGAAACAAGAGGTCGCCGGTTCGAT
>LYUA01002239.1:78185-90838 GCA_002093875.1 Calopteryx splendens | reverse complement strand
GCCTCCCAACCCACCCCACAGGCGGGCCCGCCGCCCTCCCCCGACCGCCCCCTCCCTTCTCATGCTATGGGCCTTCATCAGTGTGCTAATTGCGTTCCACTTAATTGCGTTCCGACTTGACGGCTCTCGTTTGGGTTGCTGGATGAATCCCCTCCCTCGGGGGAGAGTTCCTGGTCGTTGGTGCCGCAGCAAAAACCAGTTTGCCAGCATATTTATCAGTGTAATCATCTGCGCGATTCATTTAATTACACCTCGTGCAAATCGCGTTGGGCGTGAATGCAAATATCCCTTTTGGATTTCTCTTTACCCTTCGGGTGGATCCATTTCTCCATTTATAATGCTCTTGTGTGCGCTTTTGGTAATGCCCTAATGTTGCGCCGTGAATGTCGCTTACGCTAATGAGCGGTTTTTTTCGTTAATGTCTTGTCTTTTCTCCATCCCCATGAAACGCAGTCTCATGCGACCTGGGCATGAAGCAAAGGAGCGACTATTTAGAGGAAAATATAATCTTTAACACCGTCTTCCTATTTGATTGTTCTAAGGGTATTTGCATGTAATACTATGCCCCTCAAATAGAAAAAAATGGGGTTCAAAAGCGTAACATTTACAGTGTTATTGATTCGTACGAATGTCTACGTGTGCCCCACCCATTTGTATTTATGATAAAATAAGGTAAAGTATAATAGAATTTAGCAACTTTCGCTGCTCAAGTTTTCTCGTTTTAAGATTAAATCTCATTCAAGTTTTCCACCCAAATTGAATTAAATGTTAGCTATTTGCAGTGAAACTTGAAAGTTTCAATGGAATTATTCCTTGGATTTAATTTACGATGCTGAGTACCACATTTTCTCTTATTTATGAAACTCTTCTAATGCTATACTTCACTGCTACGTGCAGGCTAAATTACAGTGGTGGACCTTTTGCTGTTAATAGTGCTTGTTTTCGTCTCTCAAGATCTCCTCTCTAATGGGTAAAACCTAGTTAGTATGAACTCAGAATAAACACAGTCAAGTTACGAATATCGCGGCATCAATGTTATGTAAAGTATCCTTGGGGTGCATTCCCTTAAGAAAATTTTTTTTCTTACGAACAATAAAGTTCTTGGTCCACTTCAATTCTTGCAAATGAGCTCTAAGCCTAAGATGTGACAAGAGATGCCGAGAGTGTGTTTTGGGCGTTCGTTCCAGAGCACAAAGCCTGTAAAATGGAGGAACATTTTCGCCGTGGTCTCCTTTC
The DNA here is from genome assembly GCA_002093875.1 of Calopteryx splendens. NCBI lineage: Eukaryota > Metazoa > Arthropoda > Insecta > Odonata > Calopterygidae > Calopteryx > Calopteryx splendens. Next base: position 89,602 of record LYUA01002239.1, on the reverse strand, counting down.
CGCACCTCTCTCGATTCGTCGGGAGAGGAGATGGGGTTGGGGGAAGGAGGCAAGGTCCGCGGGGGGACAACAGGTGTCTCCACGTGGCCATTCCGTCCCTTCTCCCCACCCTCCTCCCTCCCCGGTCCCCCAGACCACCTCCGGTGACCCACCTTTCCCCCGCCCCTCCGAGACGTTCGTCCGGTAACTCACTCCGCGCGCCCGTCGATCCCCTCTCCCGCCCCCCTCGACCCACCCGCCCCCCTCTTCCGACCCGCCCACTCCCGTCTCCGCCCTGACCTCTCTCTTCCGTCACCGTCCCCTCGCTGCCGCTTCATTCGCTCCCATTCCCACCCCTCCCAACAACCCTAAGGGGTGCATCTCCACACCCACGACTTCCTCCCACCGCTCGTAAATCCTCCACCCCCACCTCCAACTTCTTCCTGTAATCCGGGCCCCTTTGTCGTCCCCTACCCTCACTTTGCATGCTTACTCGTAGGCGGTATTTTAGTACTCGTATTCAGGCTTTGCAGTGACATTTTTTAAGATTGGTATAAAATCATGTGTGAATCTATGATTGTCGATACTGTTTAGAAGTGTTGCTGCATATCTGTAAATATTTGTCTCCTTTGTTTTCGTTGATCATACCTGAATAAACTGCTGTTCATTCTGGTATAATCTTCATCTCGTTGTAAAAATTTGATGGCTGTAAATAATACGGAGAAGTGTATTGAAAAATGTTGTGTTTTTCTTGTGGTTAATCTCACAAAATATAAGAATACCCTTCTTTAGATACAGTGTCTTTCATGCTCTCTTATGAGACGGTCTCTTTTAGGGTAAATTTTTATTTTGATCCCTATGCTAAGACGATAGTGGAGCTTGGGAGTAGTGGTAAACGAAATATACACCATCGACCCAGTAAGGAAATCACGATTTCATTAGTCATTGATTTGGAGACAGTGGATTTCTAAATCCACGAAATGAAAAAAATGCCTTAAGCTTGGTTAAATCATCTTAAAGGAAGGGAGTTTTAAATAACTACAAATGCATCGTTGTTGGCGTTATACCTCTGTAAGCGATACTTTTATTCACTCTTCGTCTCGATCACCGTTCGCTCCCTATCACACTCCCTTTCCTACTCCCTGCTATATGGATCTCTCCTTGATACTCGGTCGCGCTTCGTGTGCGCACTCACTTCCTCCTCCCCAGTCCGTTTCTTCCCTTGGATATTTTCCCCCGGCCGCAATCGGGCAATTTACATGCTCAGAACGGAGAAAGTTGGTAGGAAAAGGAGGTTGGTCGGGTGTCGAATTGAGCGTTTGGTGCGTCCCTTCTGCGCACGGTCGTGAATATACAACCGTGCTTCGGCGCCTCGGCTGTTGTCACCCACACCCACTTCTTCCCCGTCGTGGCGTTGAGGGAAAAACCTCGAAGGATTCTCCGGAGAGGTTCCTTTGTAATGAGGGTATCTGTCGATCTACCTCTTTGTATTTTGCCCTCGTCGTTGCGTGGCGAATGCTGTACGGAAATGGGTTTGGTTGGACTTCTCAGAAAGGTTGGTGCTGGATTCATGAAGTGACTTAAAATGAGATTCGGCTCCTACTCCTGGTACATGACACATAACTAACTCGAGCGACTTGGTTGAAGACTTTATGGCAGTGCTAATCGTTTAACTCCTTGCAGTGGAAAAGTTAGTAAGAGGTGGTCTGAAAATGTGCGAGGTTAGAAAGAAACAATTCCGTCTGGTTCGTGTTCAAACGGTACACATCTTCTTTCATGTATATTGATATTTAATTTAACATTGTGCCCCACTTGATTCAAGATTTAATTTTTATTTGTTTTGTTAAATTAGTTTGTAAATGTGGAAGTAGGTAATGCCTGCTGCTTTTTTCTGTTGGAAAGGCAACTTTGAAAAAGAAGGGATTTTACGTCACCAAAAATTGTTTCCAATTAGTAATACTATGCCTATCGACAAGATTGTGCTATTTTTTTCAGTTGATCAAAAGAAAACTGAGCTTGAATGGAAATAGGTAAGCCAGTCCTAAATGTACAGCTCGGAATGCGGACGAAAAAAAAACCAGCAAAGGAATGGATATAAATTTAAGCTGTTGATGATTGTTATTCTATTTCGGAGTGTTATTTCGTTTTACGCGATAGCTTGATTTTTTGCCGATCTATTTTCGCTATGAATATCTTCTAAAGAGGTTGGAATGCCTATGAGTGCTAAATTCTGTTCTTTGTCTTGCAGATCTGACGATGAAGACGCTAGTGGCAGCAAGTATCCCCGGCTGGAAGATGACAGTATCCAGGACAAGGAGCGGTTTGCCAGGTAAGCACCAAAGCTGTCAACTTTTCCTGCTTTCCAATCTGCTCCCGCTCCATTATTTACCCCTTCAAATAATTCCCTATTTTATAATTACGTTCGGTTTCCTCAGTTGTGATGCTTACCTAACTCGTAATTATAATTTTGAATGATTTTCTGGTACATATTTGTATTATTTAGATGATTATATAGATGGTTACGTTGGGATATGCCATTGAAGGGTATCATGAAGAACTTCCTGTGATTTTGCTCTCGGTCTTCAAAGAAACTTTGAAGTGATATTTAATTCCCGTGTGACCTTCGGACGAAGTTGATAAATCCGTTGAGGGCTACAACATAGAACTTCCTCGTAATAAAAGTACCTGGAATTGTGGGAGAATGCGCAAGTATGTTTTGTCAAAACTTTTTGTACTCAATATATAAAATATCAATACTTTTTGTCACATGCACATTTAGCCGAATCAGAAAAATAAAATTGAGCAGTTAAAAGGCCTCAGGTTAAGCCGTGAAAAATATTTTAATCAGAGTATTCTTGGTTGCGGAAATACGAGAATTTCTCACACTTCACATTGTTCAAGGGCCGATCGCTACCCTGATATGTAGCAAATACGTCACGGGTGCCGCCGGGGTTTGAGCAGTTGCCCAGTTTGACGATGTATTTCCTCTCATGTGAATGGTTCTTACCTTGCCAACCCGTGACCTCCCTTGACAGGCGTAAACCCGTTATCTCCAAGCTAGCCACTATGCCTCGAGTGTGTAGACGGCAGTTGAGAACAGAGCCACGCCCGATATCCTGATCAATAAGGATGAAGTCATCAAGATTGACCTATTGTTAACGATAGGGAATTTCGATCGAGAAGTTTGTGCAAAAAATTATCGAAAAAACTTGTAATTCACAATAATATGTATCAAATCTAACACGTGACGTACTTTATGAAATTAAATTGTTTATTTATTCTAAATCGTTCGTAATTAACGCTTTCTTACAACTATTTCTTACGCTATAAAGATGAGCAATAAGAAAATTGTAATAGTAGGAAAATCCCTAAAACTTTTTAATCCTCATTATTGTATTCTTAATTTGATAATCGGTCTATATTGTTTTTACACCGAGTACATAATAATGCGGGCAATAACGAAAACCATTTCAATAATCTTCTATTGGTGAGCCACTTATTTTTCCACTTCGTCATTGTTTGCGGTCGTCGCGAGGTGGGTTTGGTGTAAAATGGCAGGAGTCAAGGGATTGGAATCAGTTCATTGTTTAATTTTCATTTGCAAATATCAACTTGCAACCTCTCCATCCTAACAGTCTAATTCGATAAAAATCCAACGAATAATTAATTATATTTTGATGATCAGCAATAGTAACAAAGTGGACAGGTTCAGGATTTAAGGTATTTTAAGGTAACTTTAAAGTGGAATAAAATTTAGAAGATAAATCTGAGAGGAAAATATCCTCTGACTTGTGGGATAGGGAATTGCAAAAAATAAGTAATGCGGCGGAAGGAAATTGCACGTGAAGCACGGGGTTTGATGCTTATCTAGTGGGAACAAAAAAAATCAGGATAAAAGTTTCCAACAAAGCCGATGGAAGTTAATCTGCGACAAATACTTAAAGGTAAGCACGGGCGTCAGCGGTTCCCCTCTTTGGGCCTCCCCCCACACTAATCATCCCCTCCCCCCTTTGCTTCAGAGGACGACCAGCCCCACTGTTTCATGCCCTCTCCCTCACTGGCGCCATACCTCCCGCCTCTCTTTTCCCCTCTCATCCAGGGGATCTCTTCTCCACCGGGGTGTGCTTACCCTCGGGGTAATCCATAGTTTTCCAAAAGTTTTCTTTCCTGTTATATACCGGTCATTAATATATCCGTCCCAAGTACCATCAGTGAATAAGCCAGCTTAAACCAGATTTCATATTGTTAAAACTTGAAAATGAGAGCCTTATTTGACTATTTTCTACCAAAGGAATGATCTTCGATTATTTCAACCTGCCTACACTACAATTTCCAGAAAACAGACGGCGAAGACCCGAAGTGTTTAGAGCTCGTAATTCTGTTTTACTTGAAATTTATCGTGAAAACAATTTTTTTCAATTATCCACTTTATGTTGCTCACGTGCCATGAAAAATGTAAAGTGCATTTTAATTTTCTAAACGATTACTTTCTTTGCCTATTTGTTAAAAAATCTCCGTTGAAAAAATAGTACTAAAGCAAGATCATCATCAACATAGCACGAATATTGAAAAATGTTTAGAATAAAAAAGTAGGCCATCCAGAAATTTTTAAATGCTTTTTAAAATTTCTCGCACATTTTTTAATTCATCCTTTATTTTTTATCTGGAGGGCTTATCCATAATGCATCTCAGCTAATGTTGACACCAAGCTAACTGCCGTTAAATGTGAATCCTCATTCTCTACGATTTTCACAAAGAGCCATATATTGCAGTAAACACATCAGTAAATAATTTTTCTTTTTGGGGGTAGATTTCTTACGCAGCGAAGTATCATTTCAGGACATCGTTACTACGACTAACAGTAGTCTCAAATGAAAAGGCGTAGCTTATGATGGCAGTCAATTTTATCGTGAAGACCAATGAGAAGTACCTAATTCCAGGTTGATGCATAATTTCATGCTAAGTATTGTGTAATTTTATTTATCTCAAATGTCTCCTAACTTAAAGCGTGCAGGTATTACTCTATGTAATCAATTTAATTGCTTTTTATTGTTAATTAATAATGAGCAAAAATAATTTTACTGTATACACTTTTCAATTTCTGGCTGAATCTGTGTGCGATGAAAACAATTCTGTCCATAAATTAACTTTAAAAATACAGTGTATATAGGTGCCCACTTACGAAAACTGTCCTTTCTACCATTTACAGTAATTCTTATAACGTACATTTTTAAGATGTAACTATGTTAAAATTTGTACGGAGAATATTTCTGTTCGTAAGGTGAAAAACGTGTGAACAGAACATTGAGATGAATTATGTGCACATTCTGGCAACGGTAAATATGATAAAATACATACTGAGAAGAGGTGGCGTGAAGGGAGACTGGGAGTTCTATAAGGATGATTTGATATATTTTCATGGTTTGAATTTCCCGTGGAGAGAGCGTTGTATTGGCATCACAGCATTTACTTTATTTACGGGTGATAAATATATTACTCGGATGAGAGATTAACATAAGGAGGCTGCTGCAGTGTAGAAAAGTAAATAATTGTGAGATTTGTGAATTCCCCATTGTTTGGTATCCTGCTTTGTTCTATTTTCATCCATTTTGTTTACGTCGAGCGTGAGACAAGGGTGTATTTACGCCGACAGCATTCGCTTTCGATTGGAACCGCAGTAATCTTCCGTCGTCGTCGCCGGAGATCGTGTTCGGAATCGCCGTTCGAATCGCTTTCCTCGGAGAGGGAAGTCTCGCGAGGGCGCGGACTTCCCTCCTGCGGTCCCCCTCCAGGCCTCCGCTTCCTTTCTCCTCCGCTCCTCTTATGTTCTCCTGCTTTACAAACTTTCGCTCTCGAGGGCGTTCAAGTCTCCGCAGGGCGGTAATGCACGCTCCTCTCCACGCTGGCCTTGCGCACACCGCGGTGCACCGTCGCCCGCGCTCCGGCCGCCGTGCACATCCCTCGCCCTCCTATCCTCGAGGAGCCGTCCCCCCGAGGAAGATGCTTCCCTTCGGCTCGCCCATCTTCCACCTCCCCGGTCTCCTCCGCTGCAGGTGCACGTACCGCATCTTCCTCCTCTTCCACTCTCGGGAAGAGTCCCTTCCCTTCCTTCCTCTCTTCCCTCCTTCCTTCTCCGGCCGCCCTCCGTTCCTCCCGCCTCTCTCACGCACTCCCAGTGCGCCCCTTCTCCGCCCTTCCTCCTCCGCCCTCCATCTCCCTCCCTTCTCTCGGCCCGATTTTCTCGTGGGAATCGTTCCTCCCCCTCAACCTCCGAGCCCTCTTATCTCCCATCGCCCCCCCCCTCCCGCCTCCTCCACCGGCCCCTTCCCCCATTCCGTCTCGATCGCTCCCCTCCATATCTCTCCCCCCTCCCCACACCCACCGTCATTCTCATCGAAACTTCGTGCTCTCGCCGCCTCCCCCTCTCTTTCCCCCTGCGCCACACCGCCATTTTCCTCAGCAGAATCTTTCTTCTCCGTCGTTCAGTGCCCGCGGGATGCACAAGCCCCGCTAGCTCCGCCGGTTTTATCACGCCGGAGGCAGTGAGCAGCACAAATGATTCGGTATAGTAGGCTCGACTCGGTATTTTTCACTTCGGGTGAACCGTAGAAGTGGGATTATCACTCGGTTGCCGAATATGCCAGCCATAAGTGCTAACGGAATGTCTGAATCAACGTGCCCCGCGATTACAGGACTGACAAATTTGAAGGGCCATGAAAAATGTCCAAAATTTAAGACAAAATCCTATTTGAACACATTTTTCACTCACTAAACGCTATAGTAAATCGAAAATGGCCCTCTCCCTAATTCCTAATCCCTGCTTGCGTTTTCAGGTTTTCAGACAGAATACGTCTCTCAAGCTTATTCTTATATTTTCTACTCTTTTTACTCATCACTTTTCGTTATACAACTGGAAATGATATCGAACGTTGCTGTTACGAAAGTAGTCGATCACTGTAGATGATGTCTGTAAATCTCTGACGTTAAGGTGGACAGCCATTTGTAAATTACAACGTATGTATTTAAATTTTTGTTGAATAAAAGTAATATTTTTCATAAAATGTGGCGCATGAAAATAAATACCACAGGGTAAAACATACATTCATTTTCTTCGGTTCGCTAATTATGATGCTATTTAGCGAGTCGGTGGGAGTACTCTCAGATAGTCGCGTATAAAAGAGGAATAACCTGGAAACTACAAAAGTATTAGCGCTTGAGGAATACTCGTGCAGAGGAATAACATGACAACCTTGAGCTTTAAAATACTCCAGTGTATTTAAGAGAAAATATGACTCATCGAGTGGTGCTGGTTATTGAACCGTCATCTTATTTTTTGCTTTTTAAAGGGTTTTCGTGGCGGACATTTTTAGGTCTGAACTATTTAAGCAATCATTCCGGGTAAAGAAATGAAATGTCAATTTGGGTCCGGTTCTCAACGATTTCCAGGATGTACGTATGAACCCCAGGTTCGGTCCTTTTTGGTCCATGTTGAAGGGAAAAAGTGTGGAACTAACGAGCAACAGCTGGTTGTAGGGTTATTCTTAGGAGGCACTCATAGCCTTGGCAACGCTCCCACTCTTGTTTCAACCAAAATTTCAAGGAACTACAATAAAACTACCCCTTCCTATTTTCAGATTTATTGACTCGTACGGCATTTTTTCCTCCTTCACCTCACTACCTATTCCAGTGCAGCACCTTGGGAGGCGTACTGTATCACCTAAACCCGCTTCACCGTCAGTAACTCATTTCACCAGCTGTTTATTCCCTGTTTTTCCGTGTGTCTAAATGTGAAACCACTCATTGCTTAGCAACCATTGACAATCTTACCCCTTTTGATGTATCATTTTTCTCTCAGCATTATCCCTTGAACTGGTGAAGTGTTGGTGTTTATTTCATGAACACTTTCACAGCGATTTATGGACGGGAGTACACTTCCAAACGTTGAATGAACAGTCAAAAGGATAATTTTTTGAGCATTCCCAGGTCCTAACCAGTCTAATAATTACCACCACCAAGTTTCAGTTCTAGATATTATCGGGATTTCAGTTTTACCATAGCAGATATAATTAACTTTACCTTAACGCTCTACAAGTTTTTTAATGACTGATTTCATAGTAATTAATGTAGGATTTGTCCTCTTGGTAGCGGATGCGTACCATCAATTATCTAAATCCATCATGCGATATCTTAACAGGATGTATTGGAAATTAATTATTGTTGCTTATTAAATTCTGCACAATTTGCAACGAGCTACATCAAACCAACAAAAAAGGGAATTGAAATGCTTTTTAATACCGCGGTCGAGGTTCTCTCTCATGAAGAGATTTTTTCCTCTTTTTTCCGCTTGGCGGTGCAGCGTAAAAGCGATCGAAAGACACTCACTTGTCGTAACAGCCCCGGTGTACTCTGTAACAGCCCCGGTGAAAGTAACTCGCCTTACAATTCAGCGCCTTAGCAGGGGGCGTTCCCGCGACGCAGCGCCGAAGTCGACTCGGATTCTAAGCGGGAAGGGTCACTACACCCCTGCGCCTTCGCGGTTCACCCTTTCCTCTGATAGGTATATTTTTTCTCCGGGTCCATCGCCCCCTCCTCACCCCCTCACCTCCGACGACCCCGTAGTCAATGTCACCGTAAAAAATTGGTGAGAGCTATCTCGTGAGCTTAAATTTTCCTCAGCTCCAGCGATGGTCCTAAAAAAGTATGACGACCTGTGTGCGAAAGAATGGGCGGATTAACCTCTATTTTTTTATGCCACGTCACCACGCGGAAGTGATCGCAAGAAGGTTGGAGAAACAGCCTCGAAACATTATCTTTCACCGGTCAGAGGGCTCAGTGCAAATACCTTCGTGTATCATCGGGGTTGTTGAAAGCCTGTAAAACGTGGGAATACCATTTAATTTTTAATGAGTTCAATTTTTATTCACGTGAAGGCTAGACATTTTATGGAGCCTAGAAAAATGATTTTAATGCATCAGAATTCGTAGTGTTGGGAGTAAAATAATAAATAATTCGTATCTGGTGTTGTGAATTCAATCCAATAGTTGGTGGAATATTTTCGTAAAAATAAACACGCTGTCATGAATATTATTATACAATGTCTTTATGCACCCAAATATCTATGTGTATACCATTCAATCCTACACTGTAATGGCTGAGCTAAAGCACCTCCATTATTTGATCTGGTAATTCTGGAAAGATGGGACATTATTTTACGAAAAGCCAGGAAAAGTGGATGAACGGCGTGCTGAGTGGCAATGCTAACGACTTCTTAACTATCTCCCATCATACACCCCATTCGCTCCTTCTCGGAGAAAAATATTAGGCATCCTAGCGGGCTATATCAAAATATATGTTTCCCCCACTCCAGGCGGAGTGAGAGAAGCATATATTTTGAGAGGAGATTGAAATAGTATTTTACGTCAGAAGAACCATGTCGTTACATCTTCACGTTTCGCAAACCTGTCCTCTATGATAATGGACTCTTCCTTTCCCGCAATTCATGTGCGCAGGGTTACCAAGTGAAGTTCTGGACTACAGTGTCTTTCCCTAATGGAACAATCCTCTTGATGTGGTGTGGGTGGTACACGTTGAGCTGAAACTCCTGCTCTACGTGCGTCGGATTTTGGAGAATTTGATTGTAGACGCTGAAGGTAATTCCAATCAATAGAGTAATACAATACTTTGCCATTCCTGTAGTTTGAGGTTTAGGCGAGGGGAATTATTTCACGCGAAAAACGAATGATCTCTCTCAATTAATTGACGAGGGTGTGCTCGACTTTAGTCTGGGTATGTGCGTGTTATTTTGAATGCGTAGCACTCACGTAGGTGTGCTCTTAGGGTCGTCATCAACCATCTATTGGGTTTTGTTGCTAATTCCTTGAAATGGATGGACATTTTCTCCTAACATTGCTCTCTATCATGCCAAAATGGAAACTAAGATTTCACTTACCCACTGTTATAAAAAAAATTCGTAGCATTTTACGAGGATTATTATTTGTGTATTTTAAGACTTGATCCATGATTATGTTCATGCCTGTTGATTGNACTATTTCTTGTGTTTTATGATATAGACAAAATTGTGTGAATAATTTTGTTAATTTTCTCGTTTACAATGATATGTACATTTGGTAATTTACCGAAATGTCATAAAATTTTATATCGTGAAAAAGTCGTGAGAAAAATTAATCTTAATATTCGGGATAAAATTAAGATTGTGCATTGAGATACCATTTAAAATTTAAGGTGAAATGAAGTAGAGACATCGAAAAACTCACGAAACAAATTTTTTTAGTGTGAAACGGACTCAGTAGAGACTCAATATTCTGCTCCTTAAAATTTTTATCCTTCTTGTGCACAACATTTTTGAGAAAAACATGATAATTTTCGCTAACGGAATGGCTAATGTGTTACCGTTTTCCGAGTGTATGTAATGTCCTACGTAAGTAGTTTAAAAAGCAGTTTCATTCCACACCCAGTGGCAGGTTTCGCGTGAGGTGTGGAGCACGCAGTCAAGGAACAGAATACAGAAGTCACGTATGTGTTCTCATTCGGTTTACTGTGGGGTTATATAGTCGGCGCCCATTTATTTACCCTTATTAGTCGGCGGTTATGTAAGGTTCTCTCTCTGCTCTTTGTCTTCTTGAGGTGAATGAGTTAAGGTGACGTGATCTTGGAATCGATTCTCTGATCTATTCAATCTGTTTTACCTATGCTCGTCTCGGACGCCGATTTTGTCGTATAGGTCTTATTGGAAGGCTAAAGTAACAAATCCCCAAAGACGCGTGAACATTTGTCATGGAATCAATTCAGTCTTCAAAATATTTGACTTCACTTCATATAATCGTAGATTAATTAGCTAAGGTGAAGCTAGGAAATGAAGTCATCCTATCGGTTAGGGAATCACTCGAAAAACTCGTTTAAACTTGTTAGTGTTTTTTTGCTCCCATTTCATAAACTTACGGATATGAGAGTGTCAGCGGATTCATTGGAGGAAGAGGTCAGGCGATTTATTGTCGAAGATTTAATTACTGCAGTCGGAGGTTCCATATTATTTGTTCTGTGTAATTAGAAATTTTAAGTACATCCCTTCCCCTTTAAGGGCCCCTAATTTTGTGAGTGTGGCGTCGTTTAACAAACTGAGTGAAAACAATTATTCTAAGACTCACTTTTAATGGGTATAGTTTATATTAGCGGTTGTGATAAATCTTGTTTCTTCATTTTTAGCGTTTTAATGGGTATAGTTTATATTAGCGGTTGTGATAAATCTTGTTTCTTCATTGTTAGCGATGCCTGGGGAGGTGGGTTAAATTGTATTACAACCAAATGCCATGGTATTGGGTATAATCCCTTTTTATATGGGTCGCTATGGCCCATTTGTGGGCGTGGTAGCCCAATGGTTAGAGCGCTGGACTGCTGACCAGAGGGCCGGGGTTCCATTC
>LYUA01002239.1:44189-54263 GCA_002093875.1 Calopteryx splendens | reverse complement strand
CGATGTAAAGGCCAAAATGGCTGTTTTCGGATCAATTGGTAATAAATAAAAAAAATATCTAGAAACCCGTTAAAGTGGCCCGGGCTCGAGTCCAGAAACATTTTTCTTTTTTCAATCGAAAGAAATGGAAAAGATAGGAATTTCCTTGGAGGACAATTTTCTTTCATTCTTTAAAATAAGACGGAGTAAAATACGGATAATGGATTAAACTTTCTAATTATTTTTCGTGATTTTCTGTATCTCTTTTGAAAATTTAGAAAAGTATATTTCGTAGATTGTATCGACTTTTTCGTTACAATTGCTTAGGACTCTCGTTGTTATTGCTCCTGGCGTCCGAATTGGTTTGGGTTTTCACTTTTTCGTGGTTCATTAATTCATGTTTGGTGCTGTTTATTTATATTGAGTGAATTTTTCATTCTATGATCGATATCATAGTTGTTGCCTTTTGATTTGATTTATAAGTGCAAGTAAGCGAGATGAGATTAGAAGTCTAGGTATGGTGAACTTCATGTTTTTTAACTTATGGGTAGTTATTTTTAACCAAAGATGTAGCGAAGATATTTAATTCATGTGTAGTTTATTAAAATATTTTGGTAGGCGTGGTTTTCATTTTACATTAACTTTCGTTGAAAGTATATCAATATTTTTTATTTAACGTTTTTGTAATTTTTGGTCCCGAGTTTTTGTTTTTTTAATTATTATTTCCTGAATTTTTTAGCTAACTTTAAGAGTAATTTAATGTTCAGTGTAATTTAAAGATTTAAAGTTTATATTTATTTTAACAACTTATTAAGAGCCAACCTTGGTCAAGGGTTGAACAAAATCAGTCTTATTTTCTGTGATCTTGAATTTGCTATGGCTTCGGACTTGCTATTTTGTTATTTCTATACAGTTTTATATTGTAATTATTAGTCATTCATATTTTTTAGTTATTTTTTCGGGTGAAAATGTTGGAAACTATTTAATTTGGTTCCGTTATCGAAATCTTCAATATTCGAAACATGTCTGCGTGGATCTCTCCTGGTATCAGACCTTCGGTAATGGGCTTTCATGCGAATGATAGCCACACCAGTGTCCTTCCTGTGGCTCGTTTTATTTGAGCTACTAGTCGATTTTCGAGTTCGAGATCTAAATACCTTCGCAAACGTAATGTAAATCATTCTAGGTCTCATCCCGTGAATTTTGACTTGCGATGACTGTTATCACTGATTGATATGGGTTATGAAGGGTCTGTGTGAGTTACCAAGTGCTAGGAGTTGTGAGTAGACTTGTAGCTTTGAGAAACGGCCCCGTGGTCTTGTGCGCAAGGTCGTTTGGGGCGCCTGCCGTTCGGAGTCCGCAGGGCCCATCAACCCCAATTTCTGCCAAGCATCTCGCGCGCGCGGTTATGCCCTCTCCACTTCTTCCGGCCTCGTCGAGAGAGAGAGGGTGGATGGAGGAGGGAGGCCGGGTGTGTGGGGAGAGGTTGCCGCTTTGAGGTGGGCGCGAGGGTTGACGGGAAGGGGTAAGGCGCGCGTGTGTGTGGGGCTGGAAGAGGTTTTTCGGGGAGCGGGCACGGTGGGAAGAGATGGAGTGGCGAGATACAGGGTTCGAAGATGCGGCAGCGAGAAGTGTCTCTCTCGGTCCTCCCCTGTTCACTCTTGCCATGTCTCTATCTCTCCTACCCTCCCTCCCCGCCCCTCTTCCCCCGTCCGCCTTTAATGAAACTCCGGTTATCCTCTTGGGAGAAGCCTTAGACGGAAGAAAAATTGCGCGGCGCGCACTAAATCACGCATTCAAATGAGCCGCATGAGCATATGATAGCAAGTGGAAATTGGATCACGTAGCTAATGGCCCTATCTGCCGCCTACCTCCCCCGCTTCCCCCTCCCTTTTCTCTGCCTGCTCTTTCCCACCTCTCTCACTCGCTCCGGGGGGAGGGGGATGAGAAACTCTCCTTTGCGCCTCTTGCCACTCCTCCCTCCCCCCCTCTTCCTCCCCGTCGCTACGTGTGACCGATACGGCCTTAATGACTGATAGCGCCGAAACGCTCAGCCGCCACACACCACCGACGCTGCTCGCTCCTCCCCTTATCTCGACCACGGCGTCGTCTTCCTCGCCCCCCCCCCTCTCCACACCCGGCCGCGGCACGCGGTGGAATACCTCCTCCCCCCTCCCCAGATCGATTGGTCTTTGGGAGGGAGGAGTAAAAGGGGCGTACGGTAATTCGCGGCATCGCCTCCGGCGGGAAATGAGATGGCAATTATGTGACTCCGTGTATTTTTTTTCTCGGGAGAAACGTGGCGTTAAATCCCATTTACGAATTTGACAGTTTCTTTTTGCCTCCCTGATTAACGCCCGCGTTCGGGACGGAGTCAGGTAGTTCCCCGTGCTTGGAGTGTGTGGTGCATTATGGGGGCTGCGTCGTATGGCGTGGGAGGTGTGCTAGAATGTGGGGGCACGTCAATGTTTGGATCGGCGTTTCGTGAGAAGTGTGGCGGACTGATGTTCCACTCAAAAAAAGTTATGCACCCTGAATGGTATTCGAGTCCTTGTCAGCCGTTCATGGGCGTGCTATTCACATTTTATGTTTTTCTTTTTAATTTGAAGAACAAGTAATTTTATTCTCGTTACCTGCCAAGTTGCATTATTTTCACTCCCAATCCACAGATATTAGTGCGCTGGCTAGTGTATTCTTTCCATCCCAAAGATCCTGGTTATGATTACGGCAGTTGAAAATTAATCGGCGCTATCCCGATGCGGGTGCCGTGTGGAGAGAATATCCGACCATCCGTCGGAAGAATCTTTCAACAGTAAATTCTTTTTGGTGCCTTTTAGGATTTGACAGAGGCCGGTGCTCTGTTTCCGTCCACTCTCGCATACGAATCGGCATATCGTGAAATAGTTTGTCAGTATTAGCGCTAACGTTCTGCTACCTCTCGATTGGCAAGAATTATCGCGAAGAGTAAACTAGAACGTCTTATTTATTTCTATCAGTCTTATTTTTGAACGATCATTGAGATTAATATTTGATGTTTCGGCAAATTGCCCAACTGCGAACATCCAAGGAGGGTATAGCCAACGAGCGCAGGCAAAGTAACCAGAAAATAGAACAGCGTACGCAAAAATCACTGATGAGGCCGCCACAAATGCTGCTAACTTCAACTCATGTTCTTATTCAATGAAGCTATTTTTTGTTCGATGGCGAATTTTAGACTTTGTAAGAAGGCGCAGGACTCTCCACTTTCACGTTTACTAACGGAGTTTTCATGGACTTAATGGAAAAGACTACTTTTGCTATAAATGTTTGTTCACTTAAAAGTATAGTATACTGGCTCCGATGTGTTAATTTTGCTTGTGGCAGTACATGCCATAATAATATGACGCTTCCTCAATATTTTCTCCTCACATTTCCTTTATTCAAGAATTTGAGGTCACCAGCACCTTAAATTTCCTAGACCCTACTATGAATAGTAACGAAAACTATCTTTAATATCCAATATTCCGTAAACCATTTTCTGCCGACCGTCGTATACGAACCTTCTACAACTATCACCATTCACAGTATTTTAGAAAGTTATTCATATCACCATCTCCCTGTAAATTCTTTGAATGAACTTAATAATTATCAAATGCCTCGCTTTGATAATAAGGTATAATTGACGAACTCTTACTACGAGCTAAAGTTACTTCATTTCTCAACCAGCGAATTCACCAAAATGGCGAAATTTCCCTACGCAAGGACCTTTAAAGTTAGCATTCTTCCGGAGTAATAGCGCATAAAAAAACCATTTTCGAAGATAATACAGATGGAACAAAAAGAGTAAAAATATCCTGCTTGAATGATAAAACTTCAGTTGGACATCCGGGTCGTGTTTTCCCTCCATGGCTTCACGTGAAAGCATTCCCATTAGGCTCACGCCACGCCCCCTTCGCCGAGCACGCCCTCAACAATAGTCACGCGTCAACCTTCATCCCAGAAACATTGCTCATCGCCAAGAAATGAATCAAATTCGACGTCGTAGGGCGATTTTAAATTCTTCGACATGAGATTAGCCCAGACCAAATCGGAATCACCTATTAAGTAAACACTGGTGTTTGCTTCGTTAAAATATTTCTCATAATCCACCGAACAGCAGCTCACGCCACACAAGACAGTGTTACACATGCTCCCCAGAGGTACGTATGTTATGATCTTGTTCTTCATTATTATAAGTGATGACGATATTGCGCCGAATCCAGTGGGCTATTTTATTTGTAAATAGCGGAAGCGAACAAAAGTTTTACTAGTGCAAACAATTTTTTTAGGCTCTTGAGGTGGGAAGAGAGGCAGGGAGACCGGAGGCGATTAAACAGCAACTTTTGAAAGGCGGAACGTGTAATGGTGTTGCTAATTATTCCATACGCTGGGATTTCCGAGTGAACGTGGCGCGGCGAGATAGTTTGTTGGGTCACCGCGTTTCCCGCGTTGGCGCATAGCATTACACCTCCCGAACAAGGTCCGTATAGGACCTATACCACCTATACGGACCTTGCTCCCGAAGCTCTTGGCGGCACATTCAGCTAAATCACTCGCGTCACGTTGCGCGCTCGGGGTGAATAAAAAATAAATAACAAATCATAGTAACGAAAGGGAATTGCCGCGTGAATTTTCGACGTGCCATTTGAATTTTTATCCTTTCAGGAAAGTCCTTCTATCCCACCCTTTTCTCATTAAAAATAAGTAAAACATTTTTGATGAACCTATGAGGGTGTTCAACCTTCAAATTCAAGGCCTAAACCCATGAGATAAAACGGACGTCATTCACGAGCTGTTTATAGATCCACGTTTTTAGAACGTACAAATGTGAAATCACTACGCTGCGGGAATTCTTTCCTTGTTTATCTCGGAAGATGAGAACAGTTTCAGTCATGAGTCGACACTTGTATCGAGCAGGGGATGTCTCACATGGCTTCAAAATTCCAGAAAATTCAGATAAGCATTCCTAAATAGCGTTAAGTGAATTATTTAATCGGGTCGTCCACGGTATGCAATGCATTCAAATGACGCGTTCCAAATACCTATCGTTCGGCTTTCTGCTTTCGATTGTGACTGACCCGATAATTTACGCCTTTCGTCATTGCAGTGACGCCAATTCTGATCGCTGATCTATAAAACGTGGGATAGCTGGATTTAATTTCATTGCACCGATTTTATGGGTTCGAAATTTACAAAGACTAAATTGACATTCGCTAACTCATTTCGAATTTAAATTGAGTTTCTCTCTTTCTATTGAAAAAAATACCCATTTAAAACATCCGACGCTCCTGATAAATCCCTCCCTCCCGAGTTCCTTGTGTGGCCTGGACGAGCGGAATCAAATGAAAACCAAACCCCGATGTAAAATCCCAAATATGGTTCTCGGTCGGTTTTTCATTTCAGTGAAAACATTTTGCTCTTGCATCCCAGTCAAGAAGATTGCAGTATTTTAGCGAGTTTGCACCAGGAAGTAATTTCCACCGTAAAGTGTAGGAGGATAAAAGAGTGCATTTGAGTTGACTCGAATGCACTATTTTGATCTACTTTTACCTAACTTCTTAAATATTTTGAGAAATTAGTGAGATGAACTGAAATGGAATGTTAGACTAATTATGATTATTTTATAAAAAAATGGGAGTTCCTGCGGTGATGGAAGACTTTATTGGTGGATCTTGAGGTATCAAAATGATTAAGGCCTGACATTTCGGACCGGTCGGGTCGGTAAAAATGCATTACACCCTTTCTGCTAGCCGGAATTTTAATTTATATAAATTGAAGAATTACATTCCCAATACTAGTTGAACATGCAGTCAATAAGAAGAGCAATAAAAAAACGGATATATATTCAAATAGTTTCCTTTATCTAATCAGACTTTTTCATAATGTTGGCATTGCATAACCCTCTTGTCCATTTCTTACTCAATAATCGCGGAGATTAATGAGCCGAAGAATTCCCAGGATTCCTTTTTTTTGTAGTTTATATTCTTTACACGTGTTCAGAGACCATGATAGAACCCTAGTACGTAGGCATGTTCTACTGATTTCTCTCGTTGTCTGAATCGTCACGGCTGCTAACTCCCCGCGATCGCGGCGCGTGACCTAATGTGAGCTGATCGTATTAAGCACAATTGTGTTGTGTTGTGTTACCGGTAGCAAGAAAGCTCTTCTTTCCATAAACAAAGGCAATAAAATGATTCCTCTCTTATTTTCAACGAGTATATATTTTATAAACATTTTAAATTCCTCTTTTGGCTATTGATTTAATTCTTCCTCTGCTTCAAATTTCCCTAATTGACATTTTTCCTGAGCTGGGATCATTTACACGTTTGTTCGCGAAATTGTTCGCCACCTTGGATTTCAAAACTCATTCGCTCCCCCGTAGTACTTAGATATATGTTATGCATCTTTCGATAAATATTTTTTTAATGTGTAAGCATAAACAGTCCAAAATGTCTGTGCTATTATCATTGTAGCGATTAATTTTCTGAATGATATATTTGCAATATTTTGGATTTCTCTTTATATCCTACGAGACCCGTCAGTAATCCTCAGCCCAGGGCTCGGAATTCATTGCCTCAATCCAACTAAAAAAATTGTATTGAATTTTATTTATAACTTTCAGAAGTTGAGGCCATTGTCTTATTCCCATATGTTTTAGTGGAACGTTATCTTTTGAGCATTCAATGAATTCCTCTTACTATGACGTCCTGAAACATACTTGAGGTTGATTTTTGTTTTAAAATAATCTGATAATTGAAGTTTAAATATTTCTTAATCCTTAGAATTGATCGAGTCGACTAGACAGAAGTAGCTTTTTTCAAAAAGGGAGTTTAGGGTATTTAAAAAAAATCTTTATAGAGATTGTGTGGAGCAATATAATTTGGAAGCAAAAGTATTTTTGGAAATAATTGCGAGGTTTACTGTAAAGGAGAAGAGATATTCAAGAGTAAACCTTAAGAGCGTATCTAGTTGTGGTAAATCCTGTTTGTTCTGATTGTTCTGTTCTTCCTAATGGTAGATTCACTAGTAAAGCGTTAGAAAATCCACTCCGTCTGACCAAGGCACTCATCGTTGAGATACGTCATCACCTGCATATTATTAAAGACACTTATTTTTCTTATCACGCCATGCTTAAAAATTCTGTTTAATTCTGACGATGCTTTTCTTTTTTCGGTGCGATTCAATATGATACACAAAATTGCAAATATTTTTCATTTCAATAATATTTTTGGCTGAATTTTAAAATGTGTTGACAAAAGAAATTCGATCGATCTCCTGAAAGTATTTATGGAAAATAATTCGAAGATGAACTAATCTCCAAAGTTAGCATTTTATGCCGAAATATGTCCTGCAGAGTACGTTTTTAAAAGGTGATAAGCGCTTCTGAAGTTTCAGGTTTTGTAATGATACGCCGAAGCGGAGTTCAAAATGATATCAACATTGCCGGACAAAGAATAGTGTATCGTTAATGAATTTTATACGAGTCATACTGCCGAAAATCTGTATGCATCAGTTATATTCTGAAACGGGCAATAATTATTTTGTTTTTTTAACACAATGCCCGACACTGCATGGCAAAAGGATCGCGTGTTAATGAGCTCTCACGATATGTACCATACATATTGTACTCTGTATGTCTGTTCGACTACTAGTGACCTTCCGTCCATCAGCCCTTCAGGCTACGGGCACGGAATTCGAAGGATCCCATAGGGGATCGGCCGAAGCATCCATCACCACATTCCCTCGCGGAGGGGTGTACCCACTGGTGTTCTCATTGTGGCGAGAGCCATTGTTTTTCGATTCCCTAATGTTTCCTCGGATACCCAAGACACGTTTCGATTGTTATTGTGACGTTACGGGGCTCTTGTGTGTATTCGATTGTTTGTAAATTTATAAATCGACTTGGGTGAATAATTCCGGCGTTGCCATTTCAAATTCCTGGGTGCGCATGGTGAGCGAGGAGACAATTAATTTCACGAATATATTTTCCGAAACAGTTATTGATTTCGAGGCTTTTCCTAGTGAGTTTTGGATCTCGTATGAATTTTTCCAGCAGAACGTAACGGCAAATGCGTTTTTCATCGGAACCTGGAATTTGGCAAACATTTGAACAGTGAAATAAGGTTAAAGTTCTCTTCTATTAAGGTCTTCTTCTATTAAGGTTAAAGATCTCTCACTTAAATAATTTATTAAGAAATGACAAGACTCAACAATCCGATTATTCTTAAACAAAAGGTTTTGATGGACATTATCCCAAAGATACTTACATACTAGGGCTGTTCAATGAAGAGAATTCATACATTTTTTATCCGCATGATTTATTGTGCAAAAATTACATCTGCGTCAGCGGCAGCCTTTGCAAGTTGGTACATGTTCACTTCGCATGTGGCAACTGTTCGCTTTCCACGAAGATATTTCTTGATTTTGGGAACTGAAAAAAATTCACATGGGGTTAGATCTGAACTATGAGGAGGATGAGGAACACACTTTACATTGATTTTCGCGAGATATTCAGCCCTTGCACGCGAACATCCTGTTGATCGGGTATGAGCAGTCAATAGAACCCACCACGAACAAACACGACTCACGTGCAATTATTTATTTTACCGACGTATGGGTGGCACCCAATGAAATTTTGAAATTTTTCTGATAATGTTCATACGACGATCTTCTCAGTCAATGCTTACTTCCGTAAGAGCAGTGACTGGAGCTCCTTGCTTCCTTTGAAATTGATTGTCTACCCTCTTTAAATATTTTAAACCGTCTTATAGCTGTGCTATAGGGAAGAAAACAGACTCCCCTCCACAAGCCTCCTGTAGAATTACATATGGGCCTCGAACGACGATTTGTTCAGACAAAAGCAAAATTTCAATGCAGCGTATTGCCTCTATCCTCCATCGTAGCCGTAGGCGAACTGAACATGTTTCAAATTTTTACGACTGCCACTAACGCAGTACTATAGTCAAATGAATGAAACTTGCACCTCACATACATTACAGATTAAGCTAACAATATAACATTAATTTAAATATTTGCACAATAAATTATGCGAATGAAAAAAATGATCACTCTTTATTGAATAGCACTCCTATGTACATACATTGTATCACATTATTGCCACAAGGGTAGAGGGAAACACAGTGCCCATCATTCGTCTCCTCGTACAGGCAGCTTTCGAATAGGACATGTTCTCCCTCCGCAGGGCCAAGCATGAGTACAATTTCGGTACCATACCGCGGACTTTTTATTTTTCTACCCAGTTCATAGAATTCAACAATGTCTTATAGGTTTCAACGAAATTGAAAGTTACGTGTGTACACAAAGTACAGAAAAATAGATTATAGGATAGCGTTATTGCTATCCTAAATGCATGCAAAACGATTTCTATATTACTATTTATCTACTTGCAGCTTGCTTGGCGGGGAATGTTGTATGATAATGTAGACTTTTCATTGCATTTTTTCCTATATTTTTCGTTGTAATAGCATTAAAACATGTCTGAATCCGGATTGTAAAAATAAAACATTCGAAGTTATGTAAAGGAAGTTTTTTCTTAATTTTCTTCTCAATAGGATAAGTTCACGCGAGGAAACATTATTACCTACTTCTGAATGCATAATTTAAAAATTCATAGGATACACCGCTGGTAAGAACTGTGCGTGCCTTAAATCCCCCGCAATGTCAGTAAGCTGTCCTTTCCCTTCCGTGTATATTATGAATTCGATAATCATCGGCATTCTTTCTCGATGAAAAACATTAGTGAGTCGGGCCGCGAGAAACAATGTTGGAATCCACGTAGACGGAGTTCGAGGAAGATACCGTATTATTTTTAGAGGTAAAAATATTCACTTCTAAGCCTCTGTATAGTTGACAAACCGTGTTATAGAAGTATATTCCAGGTTTAAAAACAAACATTATGCTTATCATTCAGTTCGAGAGTATTTAAAATGCAAAAATGAAAACAATATTTTGCCATGCCTTTCATTGGGTAATTAATAACCCGTGGATATTATTTTTGTGTTTTACATTGGTTTCGTGCCGCGGCCAATCCTCTTGTCTCATATATGTGTGTGTATA
>LYUA01002239.1:3170-18567 GCA_002093875.1 Calopteryx splendens | reverse complement strand
TATTCCACTCCCTATGTGCACATGCCTTCTTTCTCTTCATCTTGGATACAGACTTACTTTCTGTGATGACCTTCTGATCGGTGTTTGCTGACGTTGATGCAGTGGACAGTACGACTTCCACTGGGCACCGTAGTTGTTGACCGCTTAGAATGTCGATAAAACCTCCATCATTATCATCAGCCGAATCTTCATCTGTAAGGACGTTTGCATCTGGAGGCTCCACGTAAATTTCATCGACATTGTCATTCTTCAATATATCGAGTGCTTCTTGCAATGTTAAGTCTCTAAATCATGTAAACAATACATTGCTCAGTAATTAAAATTACAAATTTATAAATATTATCAAAAAAATCATTTATAGAGTACGTATTTCTATTTGTTACAGAAGAAGATGCAGCAACAGCCATTCGCCCATATAAATCGATTGACTACATTTGCGCCTAGCATGACCATATGGTAACACGAGGAAAAGCATGCTTGTGAAAATTTTATATCAACAATTACTACTAACATGTAATATTTTTGCGTTAGAATATTCTTTTTTTTTTGTCAGAATAACTATTCGATATACGTATGTGCACAAAAAGAAAAATGTAGGACCATACTTAATAAGTCGGAAATCCATGATTGCGATATTCAACTCACTGAGAAAAACTTCCTTCCTTTTACCGCACCAATCTCGATTAAATGTTAAGGTACAAGCTATGAACCAGTTGGCCATGCCTACTATGATTCTTAACAAACAATATAAAGCTTTCTAAAGCTGGAGGCGACATTTTGATACATTATTGTGCTGTAAATACAAAGTAGCTGCCTACTGTGACCATATGGTCACGCTAGGCATAAAAGGGTTTTGTGAATGTTATTGGTGTGTGTTCAAATGTAAAGTATAACAATTTACACAAAGATTTCTTATTATGGCTGAAATGAATGTGGGTTGCATTTGCATTTGTAGTTTTCAGCCTGGAATGTGCATTTTCCATTGTATACATGCCATATTTGTCAATACAAGATGTTCTGACTGAGGTTTTATTATGTTGGAAACGTGCTTAATAACTAATTGAACTGGAAAAAGTCACACTTGTGCATGTAGCTTTTGAGGTTCATATTGATTTAAGATTGTGATACCTTAGATGCTACCTCATTTTATGTTGTTGGAGAAATTTAACGGAGTTGTAATTTGCTTGTTTTCTTTTCTTTCAAAAAATTCAGCCTGTAACTGAGGGTTACCAGTATAGTCAGATGAGCCCCTCTCGCTCCCCTGGTGGTCCAACATACACTCAGTTGAGTGGCGGAGGAGGTGGAGCCCGAGGGGGTCCTCTTACTCCAACACAGGCTGCCAGTGCATACCACCATCCTGCAAATACTGCACCTCCAACATCCACAGGTATGTCAAGAAATATGGCAGTATTTCAAGCTAAAATGAAATAAATTTAATTTTTCATTTATTCTAATGTTTGTTAGTAAGTTAACTCACTATAAATAGGACTCTCATTTTATTTTAATGTATCGAGTACTTGTTGGAATACTTATGAAAAATTACTCTTTTTTCTTGGATAATTGATATTTATATGGGTGAATGCTTCAAAGATTATTTTAATGTGAATGGATTTAGCATTATACTATCAGTGAGACTGCATGGTGGTGGATCCAGAAAAAATTTGATGGGGTGCATACATTTTAGAAAATATACCTTCATCATAATGTTTAGTATTAATTTTATTGATGCAACGTGAGAAATGTGGGAATACTGTGTGTATATATTTAACAGTCAACCAAAAATCTTGAATTCTGCACTTTGTTAAAAAATTCATAATATCTGTGCTGTATTTACTTTTAAGTGAGATCAAAGGGGACCTCAGCCCCCCCCCCCCTGGATCTGTAATGGTGGAGGATATAACTATTATCATTGGAAATCATAAGCATAAAGTATGCTGTGCATCCTTAAAAAACTCAAGAAAGGCATTTCCACTTTTTCGTTCTAATTAGATCTAAATTCTGTCATCATCTAACATTGTTTGAAATCAGGTGCCATTTAAGGTTAAAGTTGAATTTGAGACAAATACAGATTTATTCATTTGTTTATTTGGTAGTGGTGGTATATTGTGGTGGCATGGTAGGGTCTTCACTTGCTAATCCTAGTATGTGAGTTTGAATCCTGTCTAGGTGGCCTTCTTCACCACCTAGGGATTGGATATTTGTGTTCACCCTTGTTGTACTCTACCTCCATAATTGTGCCTAGTGCTGTATCTGAGCAATTGAATAATAAAAAAAATCAATGCTTTCATGTAAATTAAATGAGTTTAAAATTTTGCATCAGTATTATTTTTTCCAAGTATGTCATTTTTATGAAAGTGGACTTTGCATAATTTTATGTAATTTTTTATAATTACTTGGAAGATAAGTGCTTTCCTTGGTGCTACATTTTCAAATTCCATCAGAAGCAAGGTTCTAATGTCACGTGAGTGCTTGTGATAACCAGTTACTTCCATCTGTTACAATTCTTAGGATTGGGTTTATATATCATGCTAATTGATTTTCTGATTTGCTAAGTCCTTCATGACCTAGTATTTTTGTGAGTTCCCATCATCCATTATATTTTTCATGGCAAATCTGTCACTCAAACTTGATGATCTAAAATTCATCCCTTCTGCAATGTTATTGTTTAAGAGTCAGTAACCTATTCTGTTTTAACATCAGACTCACTCCACTTCAATTCACCTAGGTCATGACAACCTTGACTCAGATTTTCATGAAGTTTTTTTTTAACTTTGTTATACCATGAAGTTATTAATTCATGCACATTTTTTTCTCTCTAGACCTCATAATTTCCAAGATAGTGATTGACAGAGCTCTGATAGATATAGAGCAGACAAGGTTGATGAAACACTTTCACTGTAATCTATAAACTTAAGTTGACATGTGTGAAAAATTTGACATCAACATGCTGAGATGGTCGTCGAACTATTTTCCTTGCCCACCGTATTCTAATAGTGGAATCTTGGAAGCATCAGTATGGGCAATTTTTCACAACTTTGAACTCTTATATTTTGTAAGCTATGTGGCCTAGAAAGAAAAAAAAAATACGTGAATTAATGACTTGGTGGTAGAAACTAGTGAAAAAAATAGATGAAAATCTGAGTCTGAGGGTTTCGCTTTGAAATTTAGCTGGGTGATTTTATGTGGAATGGCTCGTTAAGCTTTTGTTTCCATTCTCATGGATTCCAACAGAAAGGTCGCATCAGGAACATAACCAAAGCAAATGTGGTGAATTTATGGCCTTTTTCCAAATTTAATTTTTTCATCTCAGCTACATTTTTATTTTATTTTATAACATTTTCTTGGCACATTACACCTTATTTGTGATAATGAGACATGGTTGTTTTATAAAAGTGATTTCATCTTTAGCTATTTGTTTTTTTATACTCAATTGACCTCAGCGATTTGTTGCAGTGAAGGGACTGGTTAATTTATGCTTTAAGGTCTCCCTCTTTATGTTTAAGAGGGTCCTGCAATGGGATAGGTGAAGTTCTCTTTTGAAGTGAAGTCATTGCTTTTTTCATGTGTTGGGTATGTACTTCTTCAGTCTTTTTTATTGGATGTCCTCCTTGTATAGTCTTATTGTCATCTGTTCGCTTGCTGCCTGCATGTAAAGCACCATGTCTGTCAGTGTTTATTTGTGCCTGTTGGTATCTATAGTATTGCCACTCTTTGCTTAGGGATGTGGCAGTGGCAGGGGTCGGCTGGTCAGAGTTCTGATGCTGGGCCAGGTTCAAGTGGTGGTGCTGCTGGTGGCCACACTGCACCTGGTGCCCCTGGTGCTGGTGGAGGTGCACACCCAAGCGCGGGTGGGCCAGGGGGCCCTCCAGGGCAGCAGCAGGAGTTAACTGATATGTTGCAGATGCTTGACCAAGGGGGGACCACAACCTTTGAGGATCTCAACATGTTCAACACCACGTTTGAGTGAGATCTCAGTATGAAGTTGATTTGTTTAGTGCATCTGATTTTGAAGATCTTTTCTGCAGTCACGAGACAACTTCCCTGCATCTCAAATTGTTGAACCGTTTGAATCCTGGTCAAAGCATTATTAATATTCTGAATGGTTTCAATCGGCAAGTGAAGTTAAATTTGGAATGCAGTTTATTTTGTATTTGGTGGAAATTACAGTATTCCTTGAGGACCTGCAGAGAGATGTGTGGATAAGTGAATGGAGTATATATGTACATATATATATATATATATATATGTATCTCCAACTGCTCCTCTTAGATTTTTCAAGCATATTGAAGAAATATTGAGTTGCATAGTTTCATTGGTATTCATATCATTGGAGACTATAGCTGAAGGCACCTCATACCATATGTGGTTATTTGAGACTTTAATTATTGTATAGTTAAACACCAAGAACTTAGTGTTTTTAAATGTCTGCAATAGAGTTTGGCTTGTTTGGAAACGGGTTACCGTTAAGAATGGTATTTTTTGCCTTTGGTTTATCTGGATGATTGAATCTCTGCTTCCAGCAGAGAGTATTTCATTTTTGTCCTTGTAGTTAACTTATACATGAAGTTAACCAGTTTCATACTTTTCTCAGCATGAAGGGAACATCAAAGAATGCTAAACAATCTGTGAAAAATGATTGTCACAACATAGTTCATTGCCATTTACATTTCATAGAAAACACTTTGCTTATGATGACGTTTAAGCTTTATTGGAAACTATGTTGATGTACTTCATGGACATGGGCCAGAATGGCTATAAATACACAAGTGCACAAGAATTATGATATAACCTAAAAAAGGATGGCTTTTGACTGAATCTAGAAGTTTCATCTGAATTGGAGAAATTACTGGGACTTTCTGTATGAAGTTAGGAAGTGACTGAATATGTATTGGTTTAATTAAAAATTGACCTTTCTTGAAGGTTTTACAAACACAAGTTCAAAGAACTAGAATTTGCAATTGATTCAACTTTTGTGGTTTATTAGCCATTTCAAACTCTTTTATACCATGAAATTGGTTTTATGTTGCACATTTTTCACAGCATACTGCGGCAAGTGATCAAAGGCTTCATTATTATAGTAAGAGATAGAACATTGTAAAATATATAAATATATATATTTTTTAAATATCATAGCATCAAAAGCTATTGTCTTGAAATAGATCTATAATTCAAGAGCTCTGCAAATAATAACAATATGATCCATTTAATTCTTTGTCTTTTGTTCATATGGTTTTGAATTAAGTATTACTTATAATTTATTTTAATTTCTCTCAATTCTAAAATTTTTACCTCTTATCAACTTGGTTTTGTGATATCCATATTGATTGCTTACTTGCAATGATTACATAATTACATATGGAAGGTTGCACAAAATTTTTGGAAAACTTATTCCTTTCCCAGAATGAAGTATCTTCTTGCACATATCATGGAAGTAATTATTGTGTGAATGTTTGCATTTAAGTATGAATGAGCTGCTGGCACTGAAGAGATTTAAGATCAATTATTGTTGGGGTATTAGATGTAGTATTTTGTGGTTATTTATGCAAAACCTGGGAATTTTCTATGTAAGTCTCAATTTCATTTTGGAAATTGCTTATTTATACGTCCAAGTACAGCAGATGGCTGTTGCAGTACAATATGCAAAGCAGAGATTGAAGAGCCATGGGTAGTTAACCATTTTATTTCATCTAATGTAATTTCTATGTACAAACAAGAAAAAGGAATTGTGTAGAATTGTTTGTAGTGTTTTTATATCACTTGAAATGTGAATGAGGGGCTGTTTGAAATTGCTGTCTTCTAGTGAAATGATGACCTTGCACTTCAGAATGGAGTGTATGTTCAATTGTGTCTGTGTATGCCTTCAGCTGGGATTGACAGTCAACTGTTATCGGCATGCACCTAAATTTTAGGCAGTTTGTTTGCCTATTGATATAACTATGCTTTTGAAAAAAATGAGTGCCGTTTGAAATGTGTAATCCCACAAGCAGTGGTGACTATAGTTTTTATAACTGCATTGCGTGCTGATGTATCCATAGGTCTCTATGTACAAATTTTCGAGTCTTCAAGTGGCAAAGAATTGTAAATTTCATTGGAATTTTTTTATTAGTTTCAGTGAAAGTAACATGCAGATGACTGTAAAGCAATAATCTGCATTCCATGTGTTTAAGAGACTATAGAGAAACATATATCTCAACCAAACATTCTGGGTCACATGTTGTTGTGCTTGTATGGTATAGGAATAAATTCCTTCATTGATTAATCGGAGATGTCTTTGTACTAGAATGAAGTTAAATGGTTATGGGCACCACATATCTTGTAAGCATTGCCTGACAACAATGAGAAATTTTTTTATAGTGCATGTAGTTTTATTCCAGAGGTACTTTTTCAGCTGTTGTAATTATTTGTAAGTGTGAATTGTGTGGGTTTTGAATAAGATGAGGTTTTAAGTCTAGTCAGGTATTATACTGGTAGTAGTAATGGCAATTCTTGTGAAGCTTGATCATAGTGAACAAGCATATAAAATAGGTAATTCTTACCTAAGATGGAAAATCTGCTAGATCACTAAAATGGTAATGTGAAAAGGTAGGCTAGAAAAGCATGAACGCTGAACTCACATTTTATGCTAAGGTGTAGCAAATTTATCATTTCCTACCAAATATTTTCTGTTGTACAATGGATTTCATTTCTATTTTATTTTAATTCTCACCTGTGTTAAAAAAAGGAAATGAGACTGAGTCACTTTGCACCAAAGAATATTATAATGTCCTTTTCATGACCTCCCAAAGCCTCATCAAACACTTTAAACATATACCGAATATTAACCATTTCGCTGCCAGCCCCTTGCAGGTAGACTGTGTGAAAACTGTCAAGGCCATGCCATGAGTTAGGAAAAAATATTGTTTACGCGTTAATTTAGGTTCTTAATTAATTAATTTCGTATTTATGTCAATTTTGAAGATATTTTTAAGTGAATTATCTATTTTACATATTGCCTATTGTTTATTATATCTTTTCATAGTTAATTAACTATTTTAACAATTAGGAAAATTACTCCAAGTAAACATAGTGGGCTGATATATCAGCCTGTGGCAGTATTACCACAACCAGTGAGGGCCGTTATATCGGCCCGCTAATAGAAGGCAATCCATTCCAAGTTTCTATCATATTAATACTTCAAGAAAATAGTTTTGGTACATAGCAAAAAGCATAATGCTTCTTATTATACCCTTGGTGAAAAATCTCTTATCAACATTATTTCAATGCAAGCACATAATAGAGTTCATCAAATCAAAATCACAGTAATCAACCTGAAGGTCGGTTTGGTAAGTGCGGATAGAGCTCACCCAGTGCTAAACCCAACAGCATGTGAAATTCACACATCAGGGTAGGGTGGCCAGTTCCTTTCNNNNCAACAGCATGTGAAATTCACACATCAGGGTAGGGTGGCCAGTTCCTTTCCGTGAACTGCCTGTGATTTCCCAGGAGGACCTGGTATCCGAAAAATGGTATGCAGCTTGGGTGAAGCTTAAGGGTGCCAAGAGGCATCACCAGGAATTGAACCCCGACCCTCTGGTCAGAAGTCCAACAAATAGTTGATAGTAACCTGTAAAATTGCAATCAAAAGGTATAAACCTATGACATTTATTCTGACAAATAACTTGTTCTTCTTTATTTGGATGGCAGAAAGACTCAGTGGGTGTCGTTGATTTACACAGGGTGCTGTGAATTAAAAACTATGAAAACTGATCATAACATAGAAAGGGTGATATTTGATAGGCGATGATACCTAATTAATGTTTAGGATTCTAGCTACTGCTTGTGCATATATAAAATATGATACTTTCCTAAAATACTTGGCTAAAAGCTTGGTTTACATAATACAAAAAATACAAGGGTAGCTTACTAGGGTATTATTATGATTGACCCCTCGTGATAAAATTACATTGATTTAGATGTGTTTTGTGTTGTTACTTTATTAACCCCTGTAATGGGGAATGTATCTTTGACAATGCACAGCTATCATCTCTCAGGTGGAGAGAGTGGCTAATTCTGCCCGCCATGAATATTCTCTTTCTTCAGTAGGCATCTAGAGTCATAAAACATATTCCCATCATATCTTGTATTCTTTAACATGAACTGGAATTTTATTTTAGAATGTCATAGAACTGGATATTGTTTATTCATACAAATAAGTTCTTATACTATATCAGTTGATTGGCTTCGCATCAACTGAAAAATTAAGTATCAACAACATTATTTCAATACAAATAGGATGCAACATATAGGATTGGTATAGGAGCTGGATCTAATTCTGAGGGATTTCATAAGTCTTTTATTTGTATAATTTGAGTAACTTAATTTGATGAGAAAGTTCTTCAATATGTTCAATTATCACATGACTGCCTGCGTTTTTGTCATTTCATTTGTGGCTTTGACCTTTGAATTGGTGATACTGATTATAATGTGTGTCATCTGACTCATGATGCCAGTCCCCTCCAAATGCTTTAAGCATGACTTTATTTTTCATTACTTATCAAAGATTTGCATTCAGTGATAGGTAATACATGATAATGAAGCACGACATGGAATGGCATGCTGGTGCTTGGGATTACCCTATTTCAATATTTTGCAGCAGGCAATGCAGAGGGAAAAACATGAGTGAAAGTCTATTACTCAAAAATTCATAAATTAAATAAACCTAATAAGTATAACATTATTATTGATGATAAATAAGTTTTTTGTTATTATTTTTTATTTTGTTTTATTTTTATTTTGTTATTTATTATTAAGTTTATATAGGTTTATAAAGGTATATAGTTATTTGTTATGCACATTAAATTGATAGCATTTGGATTAACTTTGCAGATTTGTGATTATAATATTATCTAGAATGTATTTTCACTGAAAAGAATGAATTTCACTTGTGACTGTCCTTGATTCAGTTCAATCTTTGAATGCATGTAGTTCCTGGGAAAATTTTTAATATTATTGTCAAATGGAGTCCCTGTAGCTGTTTTCACTAACATGTTATCCAGATTCGGTTAGTAGTTGGCACCATCTGTCTCTGAGATTCATTGTCATTACATTTGCAATACACATGTGAATAATGGAAGACAATAGCAGGATCAGTTTTTTCTCATCCAGTTATGCATTTGTGTAGGTACTTAATTCTAATTATATATGATACTTATGCCTTTTTCATACTGGGAAGCTACTATTTCTCATCTTTTCAAAGATTGTTATGGGTGGAGTCATGCATACAGTTATTAAATATGGCATTATACACATATTTCCAATTATTAGTCAATGGGGTGAATACCTATATATACCAGTGCCTTGAAATTCAGGGTTATTAATGCATACTAATAATACTTATTAATTATCCTACTCATTCTGAAATTTATTTTTCAAAGAAACTTATTGAAGACATTGTGCATGATAAAAGCCTTGATGATTAGCAGAACATTGCTTTAAATATTTTAAATTTGGTCTCAGTTCTATTGTATAGCTCAGTTTCTCTTAAAAATAAAACTGCTTGACTTAGTCGAACAGGGTCAGCCACTAAAACGTATTCCTGGTCTCCCGTGGTGTTTAGCTTGCTTTCCACCTATATCGCTCCAAGGTCTCCTCTTCTGTTAACAGGTTCGAGTGGCTCAGGGAGCAAGCAGATCTCTATTCTCAGCCTTTTAACGGTGACTTCATCCCTTGGACTATTCCTGACGGAAGAGCTCTAAGCCGATAACACTGATCTCACGGCGCGAAGTCTTTTCCCAGTTGGGGGTTGTCATGTTTTCCTCCACTGCTTATGTCCTGCATTTCTTAACGTAACTATACAATCATCAATGGTACTCATAGTCCAATGCAATGCAACTATCGATAATGTAGATTCAGACTCATTCAAGACTTTATGCTTCCGGCGAATCCCATCGCCCCTGAAATCCTCATACTAACTTTTACCACCGTAAAACGCTTAAATGAACATACATGGCGGATGGCTGGCGTTTCTCAAAGCGTATACGTCGGGAAATAAAAAAATCACTTCTCTCGATGAGGTTTTTGAAACGTGAGCTTAGATGCTTATTGTTTGAGGCCCTTATGGGACCATTAAAATTTTTCTTTCTTATAAACTGGTATTAAGCACTTAATTAAAACATGGATGCGTCTTCGTTGATAAAATCTTCGAAAAATATGATGTCCACAGTCTGGCGTTTGAATAAGTGCTCAGGACAGGAGATATTCTGAAAGCCCAGATACCCAGCCGCAACCCTGCATTGTGGGATGTTGATTGACCTTGGGAAGGATTTACGTAGTATGGCCTCATAACCACACAAATTTACGTTCCCCAGACGTATGAAGGTGAAATGACTACCTCACAACGGATGAAAAAGAATACGTTTCGTTAAAACTTCCGAAATCGGAGAGTTTGGACAATCGGTAGAAACTCTCACCGGCTCTAGGATATAATCAACAACATCGTTGATTGAATGCTAGGCATCCTTGGGAATTCTGTAGTCCTGGTCGAACAATAGATAGTGGTCTCACTCGTTACTTGTATAAATACAGGATGTAGAATTGCAGCATGTGGAAATGCAGCCTGAAAAATAAAAAAAAACAACCTGTATAAGGACAAAATTTAGAGGCTACAAAATGTAATTGCAGCAACAAGTAGAAAACAACGAATTATATAGAGTGTGCAGAAAATAGAACATCACATCTTCATCTACACATCTAGAACTACTGGGGCTATTAAATATATTCTGTAGGGTTTTGTGTTTAGACGAAAACGTAAGGTACTGTCCTAAGTTACGGGGTGCGTCTCTCAGACGATCCATCGATAAGCATCACCTATTTCCTTTTGCCATAACCTATTCAATTTTTCAGCCACATACTCGCTACTTCTCTTTATTGCCGTTCTAAAATACCGTTTTTCTTCCATGCTTATATAAAATTCTCACTTCCATTATGGTCCTCGACATTCCATTAGGCATGTCTCAATATTTCTCTCTCCACCCACTTTCTTCTTACTGTGGAATTCCCACGCAACAATTTCCTCTCTTCCTCCAGCATGACTTACTTTTTCGTTTGTCCTCTCCATTTATCTTATTTTCTCAATTCTTCTTCGTAATATGTATGGATGCGTATCTTTTCGTGTCCAAAAAGATCGTGACATAAATGGACGGATCTTTTGGCCTTTACGAGAAGCATCTGAGGACCGTGGTAACCCAGAGGCTGTGACCTGCATAGATACTAGGGTTTTTATGGGATGCATGTGACTATGAAAAGGGTGGGAAAGATTGTAGTGAGATTTGGCACCGTGGAGAGAAACGCAATCGTTGCTTACCGTGTGAGACCGCCATGCATCAGTAATCACCACATTGGCTGGGGCTTTAATCATTCAATTCAATGTTGATTAATTGATTCAGTGTCTTTTTTGCATAGTGATCTTTAATATTAATGGTTTCTCTAAATAGGATATCCTTAATTTTTTCATGAGGACACATTTCAAGGTTGCGATGCAACCACCTTCGGCATTGAAGTTTCTCCCGGGCCGTTGGAGACCTGGGACCTGTTAGAGGCGCACTAGAGGAATCTATATCCTTTTCGACGAGCCATGTGTTCTCTTATCACTGTCGACTGGGACTGCGGTAGTACGCTCTCCTAGTCGAGCGAAGAAGTCCCAACATGGGAAGCCTGCTTTTACGCTGGGATAAAACTCCGTGGAAAGGCCAGAACATAGCGATTCCGCTCCCTACTCTGTTCGTCACAAAGCAAGGAATTTATTGAAACGGACATTTCATCAGGTAAGAGCCTGCCCTCGCGTGTCCTCAAAACCCATTTCAACTAAGTGAGAGAGTCCCCTTTGATAAAATTTTGCCGTTGGAAATGTCTCGAATGGTGTGCGGGGGACGCTCTCCGGTTCCAATGAGATTGAAATTCGTCTTCCGTTCAACGGAGACATCCCAGAGGTCGATGCACGTTTCGTTTATCCGGGAGTAGAGATAAGAATATATTCTTCAATCATCGCAATATTTCAGCGTTACAAATTACAGGGTAAAGACGTTGAACTCCGTTGATGCGAAGTAATACATCAACGGGGTTATCGCGAATATCGGTTTTATCGATTGCATTCCTCATCTCCCGCTTCTCCCGGAGAAAGATTGCATCTCTGAGAAAAGTGATTCAGTTTTATTTTTTGCATAAAACTATTACCTGTTTTAAGTAGTTAAATATTTAGCATCTTATTTTTCTGTTATTGTCTGGGGTTAATGTTTATTAATTGGCTAAGTTACGTATTCTTAAATTGCTAGTTGAGCTATTGTATAATATTTTCATTTGCAAAGCTTTGTCGTGTTCTGCACTTCCACGTTTACCTATTTTATATTTTCACACTTACCAAGACTAGGTTTTGGGCTTTGCTTCTTGAAGTATATTTTCGGTTCCCTTTGAAATCTTATTGCCTCACCTATTATGTTTAACTGAATGACATTTTGTTCCCAATCCTTCTTTACCCAATACATGGTCCTTTGTAGTGGCAATGCATTTCATTTACATACTTTAAAGAAACTTACTAAAATTTAATTTATCTACCCACCACTATTCTCTGTTAAGCATTTATGTACGATTTCAATTGCATAGGGCATCATGGGTACATGGGCAAGTTATGATCTATATCGCGTGGAAAACAAGCCCGTAAAGTAAAGGAGGGTGAGTGTGTGCACTTTCCACATTATTTCCATTTGCTAGTGAAGGAATGCAGAAAACATCTCCAAAACAAGGATAATTTTAAAAAAATAATAGTGTTAGGATTTTAAATTCACTATATGGAATCAAAAAACAAAGCAATAAACCCGAGGGTCGGTTTGGAAGGTGAGGTTTGAGGTCACCCAGTACTAAGCCCAACGGCGTGTGAAATTTACACATCGGGGTAGGCGCGGCAATTCCTTTCCATGTACCGCCTGTGATTTCCCAGAATGACCCGGTAGTCGAAAATGGTTGACAGCTTGGGTGAAGCTGAGGGTTCCCAGAGGCGCGGAATAAAATATAGTAATAAAATTAAATAATTTTTTTTAGAAAAGACCCCAAATGCTCATTCTTAGCTGTCTAGGCGGGTACGAGTGCGCACTATAGAGGGTAAGAGGGCAGATCAACTAAGTTACAGAATTAGCGTCTAAATTTGCTTTAATAGTCATCAAGTGTTTGAAGGGATTAAAAATAAATGTAGGCAGGGGCGATAAATATATAAGATTATATTCTTGAATGTGGGAATTTATCCTCTATCTTTTTAATTGGAACCAGATGGCAGTTAATGATTAAAATGCAAAATAATTCCGGATAAATATAATTTGTGACCCATGATGACGCAGTGGAAGACATGTACTCGACGTGTTTATATTTAGAATTTGAGTAACGAAAGAAAGAAACTGAATCGTTATTTTTATGTGATTTATTAGTTCAAAATTAGCCATGGTTAGTTTTTTTTTAAGTGTAGAATTTTTTTAAATCTGTCTAAAATAGTCTGTAGCCTCTGCTGGTTGTGTCTTTTCCATATTAGGTAATGGTTTTTAGGATCCTAAATTTAAGTTTACTTGAGGCATTCAACTGAAATGGAAGTAAAAGTTCGTAGGCGGGATCACAAAGTTGCGTATGGTCGTAATATATTCAGTAAGCATTCGATAACAGTGTGTGTAGTGTAAACTGTTTCATCTCATAACCCCCACTGAGTGGAGCGAAAAGGGAAATATAATTATTGGAACTTCACACCTATCACTAGCATTTTCACAATGGAAAGGAAACCTCCGGAAAGGCAAACTGAACCTTTAGATTCAGCGGCAGTTGCCTTAGTCGTGTAAGACTGGCGGAAAATCTCAATTTCGGTAGTCCTCTCACACCGTTCATATACTTAGCTCTAAATCGCCGTGGACGACACCCGCTTAGTTAATTTCCTCTCCATACACACAATTTCTGCTTCGCTCGCATTGTCCGTGGAGTCAAGTGATTCCAGTTGGGTTTTCGAGTCTGGAATCGGGGGGGATTATTAATTGAAACGTTATCCATGATCTCCAACACCTTTGGGATCTTCCCATTTTCGAAAATGTATTGATTTTTTGAATTTTTAATTATGTTTTCATTTTTCAGTTGTGAATCATCTATATAATTGTTCAGTGACACTCCCCGCCGGACGTTGTTTTTCGGGTCCTGGATAGATCCGCATACTTTATATTCATTGTTTTTGGTAGAACACCATCATAAACAATTGTTTATATCATTTCTCTTATAAGTTGGTAAGTCAGTAGTTGAAATACTGCTAATGATCAATTAAATAATGACCTTTCCGTCTTTAAAGTGACGGAACTTATGTACGGTATTCGTGACTCATGTAAGACACGCAAATATTTCACTTCCATTTCTCAGTTACGAGCACCATAAAGAGTTGTCTCAGTTCCGAAAAATGACAGCGGGGATATAAAAGTGGAGAAGCTTGTATTACGTAACAAGGGTAAATGTCCACGGAAATCGTTGATGGTTTTTGCCGCGGCTCGTTGATGTTGAGACAGCTTCCGAGGTTAGTTGCGAGTGGAGCATTTTATGGCACAGTGTGCTTGCTCGCGTTGCAGGAAGCGAAGTAATTGTTTCGGCCGAGTTCTTGAAACCTGGAAAGCGACCTCATCACGTCGGAGAAAACAACTGCAGATTTAAAAATCCCAAAGTCTTCAAGTATCCTAGAATTGGAATTTCTCCTCAAGCACTCAGGTAGATTGTCACTCGTTTAACCCATGTTTGTGCCCAAAGAGGAATCAATGTCATGGAGCCGAACAAACTAATAAGCTAATGGCTTATGTGGAGGGGCGTTAAGTTACGACAGATATTTAAAACGACCGGTGAGAATAAAAAAATGAGTCGGGGAAGGAGACAAGAGCAAACCAATATTTCTATAGGAGGAAGGAATTGGGGAGGAAACATTGACGCAATAGTGCGCACATTTTTTAACCTTGGAACTCTTGATGACAAGAGGGTGGAGGTCAAGTGCCGCGCCGCTAAGTGCGCGTTTTTCATTTCCATTACATTATTGAATGATCGCATGTGGAGCTGAGTAAGTAGGTACGTATTTTTTCTACGGTGCTCTCGAATTAATGACTTAGTTCAACCCATATCGGGTAAGCATTGTGGGACTCTCAACTGGTGTGTTTTAAACTCAAAATCACCCTCTTTCCTTGTCCTGCCACACCACCTCTTTTGATGCATTATAATTTTGATCATAGGCCGATGAATGATTTTCTGAATTCTGCGATTGTTCGTTACTCCACGGTTGAATAAGTACTCTCGCTTTTGTTCACACGCATTAGGTTAATTTACAGTAATCAGCCCAAAGTTCGATTTTAATAATTGGGGGGGGGGG
>LYUA01002238.1:419320-429622 GCA_002093875.1 Calopteryx splendens | reverse complement strand
GACGGCCCCGTAACCCAGCGCCCGCGCCCGCCGAGGCCGGAGGTTGCGACGCCCACCGCCGGTGCGTTGCCGCCGCTTCCGTTAGAGCGGCCGCCCATCCCATGGCGGCAAGCAAGGAGTACGCGCGTACGGTACTACGGCGTCCCCTCTGCCCCCCTCCCTCCCCCACGCCCCGCCAACAGCTCACCCCGTCTCACCCACGGCCGCGCAAAGGCCCAGTCACCTTCCAACTCGTCCGTGCCCGCTCGTGAGCCCAAAAGAGGGGGTCGACTCTGATTGATTGGCTTATCGGTCTTTTTTTATCGCTCAAGGAAGGGGTTATCAGCCTAAGGCGCTCATAAGGGATACACAAAGCCAATCTTACGGTAATTGAGATCTTTGTTAAATGAATATAATCTGAATGCTCAAAACTCAATACCTTGCACTGTTCCAAGGCTTCAGCTATTTTCATGAACAGACGCACGATGAACAGTAAGAATTACCGCATGCTGAGACATTGACAAGAGAGGGACGTTATCATTTAGTAAAGACAAACTCGCGTTTAGTTAAGGATGGGGTTGCGTTCATCGAAAAGCTTTGGAAATCACCCCTCTGGAACCGTCTTTTTCGGATAGTCGACGTATACTCGATCCACAGCTAAATCCACATCTTTTCCTTTTCAATTACTTGAGTATGATCCCGAAAAATCACTTTTGGCTGATCACCTGGTTTCCCATAGGAAGAAAATTTATCTTAAATAAGAATAATTGCTTCCAGGGGGTCATCACGCATAAAATTGTCATCAGTATTTCCAAGTCATAAAGGGAATATATATTAATATTCCCGAGCGGAAATACACATAAATATTCGTGATTAATGAAATAAAGTTGAGTATTTGCTGTAATGAATGTAAATGTTTGCTGAATGTTTAAAATTCGAGCGTAAAATCTTTTTGAATCCACCGCACGGCAAAACTTAGATGATACACAAAGAATGCATGAGCATACATTCCAATTACAAAAAAAAAATGGTGATTTTAGTTTCCTCTCCACGCTTCCATGCTTGAGTTAAAATCTTGATCATTATGCATCCATATTTCCTGGGTTATTCCTTTTTTATTGTTTCCCATCAATTTTATTGTTTTTCATTTATCTTCAAAACTGCATGAATTTCGACAAACTTTCAAGAAGCAGTAAGACTTTATCCTCCTAAAAATTAATTCTTTCGGTCTAGGAATGGTACTTGATTCTACGAACATCCCTGAATCGGATCACGGCTTGTTGAAATTTTGCTGGGGTGCTGGCGGCATGGATGCGTAGTCAGATTGCAGGAATGACGGAGTTCGACTTAATTTCTTGAATGTCCAAATTTATTTATTTGCTACGAATAAAATTTTTTTCATCCGTCCTTCCCAGCTCTCTTGGAATTAAAAAATTCCCTTCTGATCACCCTAAGCTTCAAAATCTATGCGGGGCATAGCTTAAGGGGGAATTGTCTTGTGGGCTGGGGATTGGTAGTCCCTACTATGGGCGTCGTATCGCACCATCACCACGTGGCAATGAATTATATCTATAATAACACAGTAAATCTTCCGGGATCGAGGAGGAATCCGAGTCCGCTGCTTTCGAGTCAGTCGGCGGCCAAAATACTGCACACTCCAACAACGGTGACGTCGCGGGGCATTAGTGAAAATTCATTATACCGACTGAGGGCCATAAAATGTTACGTTATATTGAAACGCGGGAAGTCAACTTGTGGTGAATGTGATAAAGAAAATGTTTTCATGAATGCTGATTTTTTGTACCCAGGATTGAGTATAATTATGTTCGTTCAAGCGAGACACAACTCGAGTTTTATGGCAGCTAGACATTTGTTCTTCTCCTTGCTAGTCTCGGTATTAAAGATTTTTTCCAATTATGCTGATTACGAACTGTCAGGTTACCTGGAGCATATATTATATTTGTGTATACTAGTTCCTTCTCGTGAAAGTAATCTCGCTGGAAACGATTTTCACTTAATATGGTGATCATTTGGTTTTTTGCGTTACCAATCACTTACGTTTCCTTTTTTTTCAATTCTCCATTATTCATATATTTTATTATCCTATCCATTTTTTTAGCAGCCGTTAAAATTAAAATTAGATTCTGCTAATTGTGTTTTTAGGCAGGCATAAGGGAGTGTTTTATTTAAAGAAGTAGCTTGTGGATTTCATGCATAAAATTTTATAAAATGTTTTGCATTGAGCATTCGTACATTTTATTATTTTCTCTGCTTATTTAGCTCCGGAAACATTATATTGAGAGGTGTTAAATTCCAACGAAATAATTCTCTCTTTTTTTCCATTCTCTTCTATTTTCCCGTCACAACCCCAATAATATCCTGAGTTGTTCCCGGGTGTCACGCGTCCACGAAAATGGCCTACGATCTGTTTGACCTGCTGCGAGAACAATTTATTTTCCATTTCATCGCAAGAATTTGAAGAAAATTCGCTGGAAAACGTTAATGCTTGCAACTCGCAGTTCCGAGAGGTGTCAAACGTTCCTTTGGGTACGGTAGGGAGTGACATCATCACTCGGAGGACAGTGGAGGTGCCGCGTTTCCTTTTCTGTTCCCGTAGGTATTCGTTATTTAGTTCAGGGCCACAATTTTGGAAGACGTGATAATAGCCAAACATTACCATAATTTCAACGTAATATGGCGGTAATTCGAGGCCAACGCGAGCAGAAAACACTGATGAGCCATCCCCAGACTCAATTTTTACAGTCGAGACCGTTAGCACTTGTTGAGCAGCTTTTATGCCAAAATATGATGCATCAATCTATTTAAACCAGTGTAAAGTCCAACCAATCATTGCCCTTCCAGAGCACCTTACCAGATTATGTCACTTAAACACCATTACTGAACGAAGGAATTCTCGGTCACAGCCAAAGGGGAAGGGAGGAACGCCGATCGTGACATCCACGGAATAGAATACAGATTGTATTGCCCTGGAATAAGTCCAGTAGGACAGAAATACATCTTAGAATAAGTTATTCATCCAGTGAAAAATTAAAAAAAAACATTTTTGAATTCCTTAGACGAAAGATGAATGAGCAAAGTATTTGTGCCGACAGGTTTTAAGTAAAACAATTTGGCAATGATAAAGCAGAGATAAGTAAAGACTAAATTTTGGTCAATACTGACCACCAAAATTAAAATACAGTGAGGGTAAGTAATTATTACCACAACCCCTTCTTCTTCTCATACATTAACATTTCATTCCTTCATCTCTGAAAAGTAATTTGTGAAATACGCGTTTTGACTGGTGCGGAAAATAATTTCACGAAGAAGAAAGAAATATCACATTTATGCTTCGTTAGAATTGTCTTTACTTATGAATTTCTCTTTTTTTATCAGAAATAAACTTGATGCGGGGTATTGCGATGTGCTGGAGTCTAATGTATAGTTTATCATTACACAGATTAAGAAAAATAGTCCA
Organism: Calopteryx splendens; assembly: GCA_002093875.1. Classification (NCBI taxonomy): domain Eukaryota; kingdom Metazoa; phylum Arthropoda; class Insecta; order Odonata; family Calopterygidae; genus Calopteryx; species Calopteryx splendens. Next base: position 426,165 of record LYUA01002238.1, on the reverse strand, counting down.
GATGAAGAAAAATAAATAATTAATTTTAGTATTAGTAACAAGATTTTCGTGAATTTTTTCTTTGTGAAGTGTTCAACTAATTTTCATTTAGATATCCTTTAAATAGGTATGCCATTGAACGGTGACTCCTATAATAACGGACATTGTGTGAATACTATGCAGGCTTATTCTAACTTTTAATAGGAATAAACTTTAGGCCTAATTTATTTATTGAACTCTAACTCCCAATAACAATTGAAAGTTTTTTAAATATAACGTAAATGTTAACCGGATCAAGAGCTCTGTAATATTTTTACCTAACAATTGAAATCATATCGTTCATTTCAGCCACTGGGGAAGTTTGCAATTAATCGACAAAAAAAACTTTTAATTCCTTCACAATAAAGGTCACGCATGCTTGACTTGATTAAATATTTATGTGCCTATTTTAAACTGTAAAATCCACAATATTTATATCTGGTTGAATTCACAAAGACTATATTTTTTTATATATGCACCAATTAGCATAATTTGTAATGAATACAATAAAATTTGTAACGAGGCTGGTATTTTTCCGGCGAGTGCGTCCACTGGGTTACGGATGATGAGTCGCCACCTAAAGAGGCTAGCTGCGAAATACGCATGCATCCACTCGACAGCTAAGCAGTCGTGGGCAATCAGAGGCGATACTTGGAGACCGTCGGAGTCCATCCTTTGGAAATGTGGCCTAAAATTTCTACAAACTTCTACGAACGTGCCGTGACTTGGCAAGATGGTCCTCCAATTACCTGGAGGAGTGGGCAGCAGCCCTCCTTTAAATGAGTGAAGGCGGAGATCACAGTGGTCGGTACAGCAACACTCATTTCACTGCAGGCGTGGTAACAGTTACTTTAACGGCTGCAAGACTGCGATGTGGAAGGCAACGGGAAAACCACCACATTACTCTCCCGGGGAGTTGCAGCTCACCAAATCATCTATATTCACTTTTTATTGACTAAAATGACAAGATTTGATGGGAACCTCTCCCGTTAAAAATATTCCGGAAACCAGTCCACCATTCCTCTCTCCGGTTGGGGACTACTCAAGAGAGTACATCAGTCAGATGCGTAATAAATTATGATAGGACACCGAAAGTTAGATCATTCCGTACAAGTGGGATGTCGGAGAACTTAAAGGTAGATATAAAGAGAATAAGATTAGGCGTCTTAGGTGTTAGTTAGTTAGTGAAACTAAATGACCGAAATAAGAAGACTTTTAGAGTAGCAACGAGAGGAGTTATTCACACAGGGTCAGAAAATAGAAATTCAGGAGTGAAAATGGTACCTCGGAGGAATTCTGCAAAGAGATTGAAGATTTTTTCCGCAATACAGTGAAAGATTTGTCACGGTGAAGTTAACAACAAATCCACAGATGTCGTAGTGGTTTAAGTTTACATGCTGACGGCAGGCTACGATGATAATGAAGTGGAGGATATGTACGATGATATCACAGAAGTTATAATGAGATTATAAGCAAGTGGAAAAATCGAATTAACTATTTTTTAGACTTGAATGCAATCGTTGGAGATGGCCAATGGGTAAAACGGAAGGGAGACGAAATAAAAGAGGAAGAAGGCATTTGGAGTTCTGAGAAGAGTATATATTTGTGGTATTATTGAAGCGTCATCTGACATTGAAGGAGCTAAAAAAAACATTGAAGCATGGCATGCATACTTGTCTGACAACAGAGTCAAAATAAAAGAAGGAAAGACTATTTCGAATGACTACTTTTATGACGAAGTAGAAATGAACACCAGAATTGATAGGAGAAGGCACTGTTAATCTCGATGAGGAGAAGTTTAAATTCTCAGAGGAGATCTTGATGCTATGAAGGATCTGCTCTATCTAAAACGGGGAACCAGGCATTCACGAAATACCCTGGGAGCCAACAAAACGTTCCTGAAATAAAACTGTTACGCAGCTACACAACCTAACATGTGATTTGTGTGTGAAAAGAGAGATACCGATGGGCTTTAAGATGGATGTCAATGGCATTTGCTGTTTGTTTTCAATAAAATTTACCAAGCAATAAAACTAAATGCCGCGGTAAGCTACTCGAAGGTCGAAGAAAGAAGAAGAAATCCATATTTTTACTCTCCTGCGTGAGCTATCAGAAACAAAATTGAAGGGCATGGAAAAGAATTAGTGACCGTAGGCGAGAAGCTGGGGGCCGCTGAGGCTCGAAATAAAGTGATTTCCAGAAAAGTCACTGGCCTTGAATGGAGGCTTAACAAATCTGAGCAAGACGCATCAAAAAGCACAGCTGAAATGAGAGGTGTCCAAATTCATGCAACGAAGTACCTGGCAGGAGTCCTAAAATTTGGCACTGGATTTGGACTGACCCTGAAGATAGAGGACATAGACTTCGTGTTTAGACCCCGCCCGCGTCAAAAAACTACGGTCCTTCCCTCCAAATCCTTATAGCTCTCTTCCCGCAATTGCCCGATTCCCCAGGATGTTCAGCCGTGACGGATTCCTTGCACAGGGACGTGAATGAGAGACATTAACTAACACAGTATTGGATGACCTGAGGAGGAGGTCAATCCCATTTTTTTAGATGATATTCTGACTACAACAATTAGAAAATTCTTTGCCTCGGTTACAGTTCTTAAAAATAATGAAAAAGTGAAATTTATGTGGGACAAGGCGGTAAAATTTTAATGAGAAAAGAACATGTATCAGCTGTCACAGTTTTCTGTGAAAAATTAGATCTTGAGCCTTTATTTACAAACGTGACAACCTTACGTAGCATTAATTACACTGTGTGCTGAAATTATCCCATCTTTTATAAACTGCTTATGAATGTTCCCTCACATAGACGAATTGCCACATCATATTTCATATCATTTATCTCATATTACCTGATACAATGTGTACGCAATAGGTAAATTGCCCTAGTTTCTTGTTTATCTGTATCCATATAGAAAGTGTTTATCATGATCAATTGTTTACTTTACATGCTCCCGTAATTTTATTTTTCTTGTGCACCTATGCTTCAATTTGCGTTTTATAAGGGTTTTTCATAATGATATTTTTGCTAATTTAATATGCATTTCTTTATGTATCTCGTGAGTTCACTATTGAGTCCATTGTCGTGTATTTTTGTTCTTAAATGATGAAAAATCCTAGAAAAAATTAATTTTTAGAAAAATTTAATTTAATTTTTTTCTTTTTCTATACTATACTAATAATCCACCAATCCATCCAATAAACGAGAGGAAAGCGGAAGAGTGCTTAAAGAGAGAACCAATTTGGATTTAGAAGGAGGAGAGGACCAATGAAAGTCATTCAAGCTCTCAGACTCAACTTAGAGAAGAAGATACGGAAAGACCTACGAACCTTAATGAATTTGTGCATCAGGAGAAACCTTTTGGACCCTAAGAAACGTATCCTAAAAGATATTGAAATGAAATAAATCGACAAGAAAGTCATACACGTTTTATGCAGAAAGAAGGTGGCGGTGATTAGATGTGGTGAAACCAGAGAAAACACTTAAGTAATGAAAGGTAGGTGTGAAGCAGGGTCGCTGTTTTCCGCCCCCTGATCTTAAATGCCTACATTTAGAAGTCAAGTAATGAGATCAAGGAAGGGATAAAAGGTGTATTGTACAGGAGGAAAGTATGAGCATACTGCAATTTGCGGACGACATGTCTTTTCCTACAGAAAACAAAGTAGACCTGACGAGATTAATAGAAAAATCTGCTAAATGACCTTAATTGTTGACGCACCTAAACTAATCCACTAGAATGATAGCCTGTATGGAGTTAGCGAAGCAAGTAGGGAGAAAAGTACAACCTCAAGATTCACCTGTGTAAAAATTAAAGAAGATTACCTTCAAATAAGACATAGGAATGATACGCTAGATAAAATAGAAGAATTTATCTATTAAGACAGTAAGATTATCAGTGATCAAAGAAGCAAGAGGGATAAAGTACACAGAATATAAATAGTGAAGGTTTCCTACCCGGATAAGCAACCAATTGAGAAATATAATACAAGTTTAGACATAAGGAATCAGTTCATTAAACCTTATACATCGAGTTAACTTTTCTACGACTGTGAGGCATGACTGATAGAAGCAGCAGGAAAAAGAGGATTGGAAGCGATAAAGATGTGATGCAATTGATTTATGATGGAAATAAAATGGTTATACAGTGTAACGTAGGAAGAAATACCTCGAAGAGCGGGTAATGAGAGAACTCCACGAAGAACTTAACAAGAAGAAGAGGTAAACTAATTAGACACATTCTGAGCCAGGATAGCATCTGAAAACCATATATTAAAGAAAAATATAGGGGTAGAATTACACCCGAAAGCCAAGAGAAAATTAAGAAAAGCAGGAGATGGTATATGCCTTCGCTAGGTACTATTAAAGAATGAATATGTTGGCTGGTTAGAGTATAATAGCTTGGAGAGCTGTAACTAATCAATTCTAGAATTGATAGCCCATGTTGATGATGGTAAATATATCATCTTGAGGAAGGAAATAATTTCAGTTCGGCCTAATGGTGCTAACTACCAATGTCTGTGGCACCACACACATTATATTTGGAATTACCCAAGTGTTCCATTTTCCAGAAGATTTTGCTGTTATGGCAAAGTACAGTTAATTTGCATTACAAAGATGTCTCGCTGAGATAGTCTCTCACTCTCCCACATCCGGGCCCATGCACACAATCACGTCCTCATACGAGGCATTTGAGCAACCTCCCCCACGCCATAGTTACCATCTCGTTTCCGTTAATCACGCTGCATACTAGAATTACAGTGCGTGGGAACCTGCGCCATGTATCAGTCCCCTCTCAGGAAGTAGACCATCTTGATCCCGAAATTAATTGCATTGCCGACCACAATGATGAATGCCTCTAAATTGTTCTCCCAGCCAAAAAGACACACAGCCTGAAAAGAATTTTCCACCGTTCCTTTTGCACTAGTTCATATTTCTCCCCATTTGGGATGTTCAAGGTCACTTATAAAAGCTTCTTCTCCTTGGTTTATATTTATATACGGGTCAGTTTAATTTTTTTTCCGTTTGAATTTTAAGTACCTTCTTAATTTTTACCCGGAACTTTTATTAAATTGTTTACACCCTCCTTATATGTATACATTTATGTTTGCGAAATAGTCTTGGGTTGCCCTGAACTCTCCGTTTCCATTTTATTTACCGGTTTGCGATGATCACTACAAGGAAAATTTCCTTCCCCTTTCTTCAAGACATACTTTGAAACATGGTGCAAATTCGGTATTTCACCGCCATTTCCATATCTCGAGTGCGCTTAAACGTTCAAGGAGCATTGTGACTCATTTAATTAACTATTAATTTAGCGTAACCGTAGCAGATTTGATCTGAACTAGATACCTACTAAGAGTACTTTTAGAATATCCGACGTTATATATCTTCGATTCGATTGCCATCCAAATGTATCCTGGCTCAATGGATTCGGTATGCTCTGGAGGAATGGATAGAAGGAGAAGTATAGCTTCAAATGCCTACGCTATTTACTTTTTCTCCTTTACTCTTTTGTTACTTTTTCATCTGTATCAACAATAGCAGTTCGATCAATTTAGCTGACAGTATCATGTGATCAATAGATGGGTTGCAAGTCTTAATAAGAATTTTAACACCCAAAGAAAATGATCAGTCACCAACCCTAAGATTGGTATAAAGTAGTATCTCTTCAATGAATATCTTCCATTTCTTTTTCCATCTGGCACCTTCCGTAGTCTTTCTTCTCGTCCACTTTTCCCTCACGACTGTCATCTGATACGTCTATGAGTTCACGTCTTTTCTCATTGTCTTCTATAGATTTCTCATTCGATGACCTTACTCGACTCGTCCGCTTAATATTAATTCGGTTGCTGTTATTTTGGTAAGCGACCGACGCTGGAGGTCATAATTGCAAATCGTGATTAGGTTATTAATTAAAGGTTATATGATTTTGGAGAGTGGGGGAGGGTGCGGAGAAACCCAGCATCGGCAGAAGCCTGCATATCGGCAGAAGCCTGCACATCGGCAGAAAACGTCAAGGGGACCAACACTTCTCGAACGGGAGGAGCATACCACTCCCATGTCTCCCGACAGGGGCTCAATTGGGGGCCAAGAGACTGCTGAAGCATCCGTCACCAGGGAGCATCAAACGAGTCCCCAAGGCGTGGGAAGCCAATACGCTGGCCACCGTACAGACCCCATTCTTTTTATCTTCATCATTTTTCTGCACACCCATCTGCATCATGTTAGTGACAAAAAGAAATACTCGATATGTTTCGAAAGGGAATAGCGCTCCTCCCACTTAGTATACACCTTATTTTTTGTGCTCTCAGTCCTAGCGGCTGAGCAAGAACTGTAGGTTACATATTAATCACCGCCTAATGGTATATACAGTGTTGAAGAAGGGACTATTATATTCTCAATCTCGTCCCAATAACGACTCTGCATTATTATTATTATTATTTATTTTTGTGCTCCACTTATCGTGTTTTATATTACAAATATCGGCCTAAGCAAGATATTTGAATCTATTGCAGTCTTATTGTGGTGAATTTAGCAAAGCGCGTACTATAGATGATCTTGATATAATTACAGCATTTTGCATTGGTGTAATTTATTATTGATATGAAGTTGCTCTAGATTTTTGACTAAACTATGTGGTACTACTCCGGTAGTTGACATTATTAATGGTATTTATTATTAATATCAACTTGCTCCTGCTTCCATATATATTTTATTACTTCAGTTAGTCTTTGATATTTTGTAATCTTTTCTGCTTCATACTGTTCAATGTTGTGACAATTTGGGATACCTATGTCAATAAGGTTCGTTTTGTTTTC
>LYUA01002238.1:349736-362057 GCA_002093875.1 Calopteryx splendens | reverse complement strand
GGGTCGTTAACCTTCCCGATCGCGCGGCGGCAACTTTTAAAGCGATGTTTCCACGAAACGACGAAATTTCACGCCGTGGGCACAGAGGAAGCGGGCACACCTCCGCACCACAGGTTCTTAACTGTGGGGAATGCTAAGCCAAGAATACTTAGGAGGGCAGTGTAGTAAGTTATGGTAAACTTTGTGTATTTATTACTTAAAAAGTTTACTTGTGTGCCAATAAATTTGAAGGATAATTTCTATCTCCTTGGTTTATAAAACCGTTATTTCTCATCCGTGTACTTTAATGAATAAAACTTTTGTAGCACTTGTTTTCAATTTAAAGTAGGAAGGGGATTATAGGCAAACAGTCCGAAAAGGCATCGCGTCTCTCGTAATTAACCATGATATTGTTTCGTCCTTGTTCAAAGGTGATTACAGGGGATTAGGCGAGGGCCGTTGAGATTTCATAATGGACCTTGGTCCACCTTACTCACCTTCCTGATTAGGAAAGGTTCTAATGAGGACCTCGATGGATACCCTAAAGAATTCCACGCTCCAGATGAGAAGGCAGTGCTTCCGGAACGAAAAGTTAACATAGGAATACGTGCCAAGTGGCCGGCTAAGTTACTCTTAGGTTAGCGTCCACTTCGCGAGGCGAAAAAAAATATGAACAAATGTGTGCAAATTAGATGGATATTGTAGGGAAACTTAAAACGCAGTTGAGCACGATTCCGTCCCCCGTGGCCTAACTGAGGGAGACGAAGACCAAATGCGTTGACATGCGGGGACGAACCTGTTTTCCCTGGGGGGCCTTTGGAAAGAACACTTATTGCATTCAATAGTGGGGCTTCTCCATGCCTTGACCCTGAAGGCGGTTAGGAGAGCACTTGGTTTCTCGGACGCTTGCCTGGAATGCACTGCACGCATTAACTTGCCAGCCTCGCGGGAGCAGCGTGCGAGGGGCCAGCTTTTATCTCCATGCACACGCCTCAGGGCATTCTGCAGTTGATCTATTTCCTTCGGCCACCACGCATGTATGTGCATGTGAGCATCCTAATGCACGTAGCTGCTTCGTGGAGGGAAATACCTCATGAATGACTTGACTTCCTCATTATTGTACCGTAAACATTAAATTTACGTTTCGGCCACCGAGTTTTGTTTAAAGCTTGGCTAAAAAGTAATGTTTAAACTTTGTCTATAAGAACTCTAGTTAATATAGTTGAATCTTCGGAATTTGTGTGGACTTGCTTAGAAATGGTTAACAATGCGCAAGTGTAGACACACATGAGCTATCATTTAACTAAGGCTTCAAAATTTATTTGTACAAATGCATACATAACAAATATAGGATTATAAATTAAAGTCAATAAATTTATAGTGCATCAATTCAATGAATTCTGTTTTATTACCAATGTATGCAAAAAAAGCAATCGTAAGAAACCCCTGAATATATGCTCGTCATAGAAAAGAGTCTCAATTTAAGCCTTCAGAATGTGAGCAGGACACCGCAGATTATCATCAGATTCCTACACCCATTTAGATAAGGCCTCTCTTTATCAAAGGTGACATTAAATAGCTTCATTTTTTTTAATTAATGCTAAATTCATTCACAAAACGTTATTAACTACAAATTTCATGGCATATCAACATCGGGGGCTATCTCTCACTTCTCGAGCAACGATCTCATCATCCATTAACATTCAAATGTGATTTATGTCGCTTTAAATATTTAATTTCATTGACCTGGTATGACGACAAATTTGTCAAGACATGTTGAGATCTGATGGATAGGGAATTTTTACCTCAACTTACAATGAATCATACTTCAGGCACTCAAGAATTCAGTCCAGTCTCCACCCTCCCTTGAGGTCTGATCTTGAAGGTATCACACTTTCTTCGAAACGGTATTGACTGAGAGTATAACTATTAAGAACGTGATGGCAAAGCAAACAAGAAACACAACAGAAGCGGGCTTGCGTTGTGTAGACATGAAGGTTTATTGTAAATAGAAACTAATGGCACCCGAATGCAGTGGTTTCATTTCGGATGCTATTAAAGGGCACTTGAGGAATAATTTGTTAAAGAGCATTTGAGTGAGAATGCGTATAATGAGTTGAAAGTTAAACCAAAATATGGTTTTTGTAGGTGAATAAAATGTTACAAGTAGCTTTCCAACTTTTAACCCTCTGGATAATTTTCTTTTTACGCATGGAAAAAATTAGCAAGAAGCAAATTTTTGTGTTCCGCCTCCATCTCTATTAACCGCGGGCGGCTTAGCAGTCCGACGTAAATTGTGCTCTCACAAAATCCAGGGATATTTGATTACATGAGACCCGAATCAGGAATGGACATTCATTTGGAATCTAATATACCTAATTCAAGAGATCACATTTCCAATTTTTGTAACGACACGTTGACGTTTGCTTGAGTTGTAATTCTACTTCCTCTCATTTAACGCCTCAGTGACCATGCCCCTCCCATAGAAAAAAACGCTCTTCCTGTCATACAAGCTCACGGTCTAATGGAACAGCCAACTGCTTAAAGCCTTCCTAACAAACCTTGAGCTCCCTTCTCGTTTTCTCAGCCCAAACTTATGCCTGTTATCCCCTATCCATATCCAAGACATCACTTATTTCAGGAAAGCAGTTTAATCAGCATTTTTGAAGCTCTTCTTATTGCTTCGTTTCTTTAAAAAAAACTGCGGGCGGCGGCCAAAGAGAACCGTGTGTGAATAGCAGCCGTTACTACCACGCCCCTCTCATCCTTCTTACCCTTGAAGCTGGACCTGCCAACATAACTTCCAATCACTTCCGGTTTCGAAGTGCGATCAAAATATCTCTTTAGAAATATCTTACGGAGATCATCAATGAAATTAATAATTTAATTGTAGGGTATATATTTCAATTGAGAGCGAATTTTCGGAAAAAACGGTGAGATGAATGATCCATTGTCACTTCTGGCAAACAGACGCATCGATATAGCTGTGAAGACGTAGTAACAATCTGTGCAATCGAAAATAATAACTTTCACACATGAGTATATAATACAGTAATCATACAATAATTGGTGTATTTTTCAATGTATATCTGTAAAATATACGCCTTCAATAAAGACATTAGAACGACCTCATGTTTCAAGATCGGAAATTTAAATAGTAGCGAAGCCACCCATAATTCCCGGAGTAATATCCTTTGAATAGTACAAGTGCACACCAGCGCCATACGAAAGAAGCTTTAAACAATTTCTTCGCGATGATTTTATCGTATTCCAAACCCTTTGTTTGACGCCATAACAACTGTTTTATTAGATTAGATGCCTCGCGCCCAAATCACGACGCTACTTCTTCTCTTTTTCTCTAGTACACTTTTCCATTGCTCTCGGGAAAAATTTAATTTCCCCGTTAAACTTCGACGGTATTGGAAAGACGCCATACCGACTATAACCAAAGACATTATCGTTCAGGTAAAAAATCGAACCAATGCTAAAAATAAAATTCACATAATAGCACCGCATCCCTAACTACAACGATCCCATTCCGTGTGATTTGAGATTAACGTTTGCGGTGACTTTTATGCTAACACAGATTTCAGACTATCCCATTTTCTTTAATGGGAGCACAAATTTTACCCCTTGCGATAAAATTGTGACAAGCTTCCATTATTTCTTTATCGTTGAACGGCCGTGCAATTTCCTTTGGCCGTATCATTTTAACGCTCAAATGCGGTAGTGGAGGTTAAATTGGATTCCTAGAATTTAATGACACTTTTACTTCATTTACTGCCGGCAGTTCTCACCTCGGAACCGAAACCTTCAAAACGCATTAAAAAAAAGCAACTTTAAAACTAGGGTGGTAAATCAAAGAGATGTGTTAATCGTCCGGAACTCAGCCGGGAGTCTTGGGTTTTAACTTCATACACGCGTAATATATTACAATTCGGATTACCCGCGCCGCGGATCCCATTTCCTGAACTCAGGGAAAGCACTATTTGTAATTTAAATTGTAATTCAAAAATCCTACGGCCCAGGCCACTCGCTGACGCAGCGTCAGCCTTGACATTGGGCGTTTGGCGCTCGATATTGCGCCCCACGCGCCTCGGGCCGCCGCTTTCTTTCGCCCGACGGGGTGAGAACCATTTCGCCTAACGGGTAGACACAAGTACCAACGATCTGTCTCCTCGCGGTGGTCGTAAGGAATTTTCTCGTGCGGAACGACCTCAAATGACGCCTTACAGTTCTTGCCACACTCCTTACAGGTAATTTTCTAAAAAAAAAAATAGCCAATATCTAGCGAGGTTGTTTTTTCCAAGTGTCCATATCCCCCGGCCCCGATACAACTTCATCCCCACATTGTACCGTTTTAACAGCACATGATATTTCGTAAATAAGTCACTTGGGAAGCGTGAAATGTTTAAAGCGTTCCAGGACGAGCTGAAAAAATATACCCAAAGACACATTCCAGGGGTCGTGCGCGTTTATTTCTTGCCTCGGAGGAAAAAACAAACTTGCAATGCTATGAATAAAATCCGCGGTTTGCGGTTTAACGTTTTGGGACAGAAACACGATTGAAGGAGGATTCGATATCCATCCTGCAAAGTAGCTCATTTATCAGTAGGCTTTTGTGCGGGCAGAACGGATTAAAGCCGTGCATATATTTAAACCATGCCCGGATAGGTTAATGCCCATTCCCATGGCGAAAATATGACCCACGACCTCTGTCATAGATTTGACTTCGCAACAGGTAATCTCACACAGCATGGTGGTTGATAGAGAGAAGCACATTTATCATCAATGAATACGGCTTAGAGTATACGGGTTGATGCACTTCGTTCATAAAATACATAAGTTACGAAAAGAGTTTCAAGAATTGTGGTGAACTCGGATGGTTTGAACTCACCCCCTGCCACACACCTCAGTGGTGGCTTGCAGGGTATTATGTAGATGAATTGTAATACTGAATAATTATTAACTCGCTCTAAATAAATATTATTCTACCATTAGAGTCGATAATGCCGTTGGATTAACAAACTTAAAATATTCCAATGAATGATGCTCAAGCGAAGCATTTGATGTAGGACTGAGGGGTTAGCATTACCTATTTACTGCAGGCACCCTGCACTAGTCCACAGAGCGGATAAATCGGGGAAGTTGATGGAAGCATACCTCTCCAAGCCTGCTCGGCGCACATTCCCTTACTCTAAGTCGCGTGCAAATTTCTGCCTATCGTATAAAAAGGAGATTTAATTTTGGAGTTTGTGCCCCTCTTACGAATTGTCGTTCAAGAGTAGAGTAGTTCAGAGAAGTGTTCGTTTCTTTCATGTTTTCTTTTAATATTTGCATACACAGATGTCTTAATACTAGTAAATAGATTGTCCACACCACCACAGTAAAAAACCGCAAGGTCTGTTTGGTAGGAGAGGGTAGAGCTCACCCAGTGCTAAGCCCAACGGTGAGTGAAATTCACACGTCAGGGTAGGGTGGCCAGTTCCTTTCCCTGTGCCGCCTGCGATTCCTCAGGAAGCTCTTGAACCCGAAAAATCACACAGTTTGGGTGAAGCTGAGGGTTCCCAGAGACATCATTTGGAGTCGAACATGGATCCTCTGGTTAGAAACCCTGGGCTAGACACACTGAACAACCGCCCCTAATAATCCAGTCATACTATAGTCGCCATGAGACATAGAGTGTACGTTCCCAAAATAGTACTTTGGATTCGGATATTAAAATCCCGACTTATTAAGGTATTAGTGAAATGACCTGACCTACACTTTTTTATGTCGTGGCCATAATGCTGTCATTCAATCGTGAGAAATCGACTTTGACGAGATCTAGAACGATAATACCTCAATCATTCTTATTTTGATGGCTTCGGAGATGAATGATATAAATAACTGAAACGACGAGCCAGAAATTCATTTAGTTTTTTGCGTATTTATTTGTGCCGGACATTACTAATAAACATTCACTACGATACGGTAAAATACTATTGATTTTTCTTTTTCTCGAAATATTTTCACAACAATATTTTAAGATGCATTGACAGTTAAAAAAAATCTGATCTCGCATACTTTAGGAAGTGCCACGACGTTCTTTCATGAAGAAACTGGTTATCACCGAAGCTATAAGTGTTACTGAAAATAATTTTTTTATTGCAATGAAAGCTGAAAGATAATAATTCATGACCGAAAAGTATGCAGTCCTTATTTCCGGTTTAAAAAATTAGGTACAGAATTTTTTAGACTTGCGCCGAGAATAGTACATCAATTCCTTGTCCATAAATATGCTCGGTGGAACAAACAGGAATTTCTGGCCTTGATATATTTTCATTGAGTATTGAGACTTATGCGTGCAACAAAATTCTGTTTGAGGATATAGCCTCATAGATGATCAAACCATGGCTTATTTTTTAGATAAAACGGCTTGACTATTTAGAAAGAGAATGTATGTATTTCTCACTAACACCTAAGTCCAGATGAATTCGCACGTTGTTTTATTCCACTGGTGTTTCCGAATTAATTCGATTCGGTGTTTTTACACTCCCAGACGAGGTTAATTTAACGTGGGGAAAATAAATGGAATTTAATAGCCCACTTAAATATACATGCACCCGTGACACGGTCCGTCTATCGCAGTGAAATGTATCATCGCGATCTAAGTTCTATATCGCGTCACGCTCGCAACACTTCCACAGGAAATAAATTTCAATAAATTCACTGCTTTCACCCACCTGTGCACCACTCGACTGTGACAGTGAAATTAGCATTTCACTCCCACCACCTCGGTTAAGTCGCCTACCGCCCCGATTAATCCTCCCCCCGTTGACCCCCTCATAAACGGCGAGTATCAGCAGCAAACACCTCCTCCCCTCTCACTGCCTACCACTCATTCCGGAAAATAGCCCAACCTCCCACCACCACCACTGCGCGGGGCCATTCACTCACCACAGCCCCCCCTCCTCCCCAATCTCACCCCCTCCCACCATATATATATCTCTCTCTTCCCGACACGCAGATGCCCTCGTCCCGTCGCAGTTTCCCGTTTTCACGCTGTTCGCGCAGAAAACGTGCCTCAGCGGGAGCGGCCAGGCGTGCATCATGGGCCGCAGGAGGAGGCCCTGGGCCGTGGAGCTGGTCCCAGGCTACCGTCTGAACCACGACGCCCCGCGGCGCAAGCGGCAGGCCAAGACGCGGCAGCAATGCGAGCAGCATTGCCTCGGGGAGAAGGGGTTCACGTGCAGGTAAATGGCGCGTTCCATTGCTTCTGCTCACGTGGTGGCGGAGAATCTTCCTTGCACCCCGCGTTTTTTTTTTAAACCTAGGATTTTAGGTTCTGTATGCAGTGCTTGACCTTTAGTTAAATAAAAAATGAGCTACGCGGTCAGCTAAATTAACGACAAATAAATTGAAAAAAAGGTCACGATTTAGGTATTTTAATTTTACTCAAAAGGACTTTATTAAAAATTGAGTTCATTTTGACAGTAGACCAAACCGATTTGTTGGATTCAACAGATTAAAACAAGTAGCAGCTCTCGAACATTCACCTGACACCACCTTCTCCCCTCTGATTGCATACTGGCTTCGTTATCATTTTTTCGATGGCTTGACTTTGATTTGACACGCGAAATCCTAGCACTCCGCCTCTTAAAGAACCAATTAATGAGGTTGAAATCATTGGAAATTTTAGGGATAGGCCATACTACCTTGCAAGCAATCACTAGGGTGCGTGGCAAAGGATGTTTCCACACCAGATATGCACCAATTAAATAACATACTACACCAATGCTAAAATCAAAAGTAGAGGTAATACTAGGCAAGCAATGGAAGGACACCATTCCAACAGTTTCACAATGGTATTCAACCGGTAAAGGTGGATTTCTCATGAACACCCAAGAACCCCTTCCTTCATTTCCGCATACTTTCTACAACCCTTCATTCCATCCAGCATTCCACTGCCTCCCTCTACCCCCCTTACCCAACATCCTACAATCTATCACATTCTTCAACAATCCATCACCAATCAGTATGCCCTGTATCCACTTTTCCTGCCTTCTTCGGATTTCTTCACAATAGCTTTCTCTCTTCCCCTACCATTCCCAAAACATCAGTGTTCGGTTTCCTTTCAGTCCATTTCACCTGTTCTATCCGTCTCCACACCCATATATAAAAAGCCTCCAACTTCCATCTCACCTTAACGACCAAGTTTTTGACTCATACCAAACTACACTCCAAAACAACGTCTTCACCAGTCTTTTATTTACATCCTTGCCTGAGGCGTTTGTCATGAATTCTCTCCTCATCGTAGAAGCATCCTTACCTAATGAGATTTTTCTTCTAATATCCTTACCACATTACCCACCTTCGTCCAAAACAATACCTAAATAGCTAAAATGATTTACGTGCTGAAGCATATGCCCTCGCACTGCATTGTTTATCTTTGGTTTCCTAAGTCTCGAGAACCTCATTAACTTCGTTTTCTTTTCATTTTATTTTTTTCCGTAACTATTAGACTGACTCTGTAATGAGCTCAGCAATGACCGCAACCCCTTGGCTGAGTGTCTAACTAAAGCTTGATCGTTCGCAAATTTGATTGGTTCAATCAGTTCTCCTCCAAAATGTATTCCTACTTCTGCTTTTTCCCACACCTCCCTTATAATTTCCTTCACGAGTACATTGAAAAGTACCAGTGATAACGGACAACACTACTTTAACCCCCGGCCTACTACTACCTACCCTGTTTCTCTATCCGCTACCCTCACCTCTGCAATATGAGTCATGCACTGATTTCGAATAAGTCTACTATCCTTCCTGTATGCTCCTATTTCTGTAATACTTTCCTTAGATGTTTCCAATTTACCATATCAATTACTTTCTCGAAATCTATAAATTAGACAAATATATCATAATTATACTCTATATTGCTTTCTATCAAAGACCTTATTACTGCTACAGCGCCACGTGTGCCTCTACCTTTCCTAAACCCTAACCGATCCTCTCCTAAGTAATCGATTGCCTCATTCTCCATCTTCTTATTAATTATCCTAAGAACTATCTTTTCTTCGTGCGGAATGAAACTTATTTTCATATAGTTCTCCCATACTGCTTCTTTTCCTTTTTTGGAATTGGAATTAATACTGATCTAACAAAATCTTCTGGCAACATTTCACCCTCATAAATACTACGAACGACCTCATAAAAACTCTTTCTTCCAATTTTTCCTAAACTCATTTATAGTTCTGTAGGGATGTTATCCTCCCCCACAGCTGTTTATGATTTCATTTCATTTAATGCCTTCTTTATTTCGCAATCTGGTATGCCAGGACCTAAGATATCCTCTTCGACATCATATTCTCTAAGACATAAGTCTTACCTCACTGATCTGGTATACCCATTACCGTATAGTTCTTGAATGTACTCTTTCCACCTGCTTTGTAATTATTCTGCTTCTGTTATTAATTTTCCTGTCTTATCCCTAATAGGGTGCACGGCTTTTCCATCCTGACTTTCTGACATTGATTTCACCTTGCTGTAAAGCGTACCCATTTCTTCCTGTCTCTGTAAACTCTCGATGTCCTCACACTTTTCTTTCCGCCATTTTTCTTTTTCTTCATTTTTTTCTCGCCTTAGTCTATTGTTTATCTCTTTGTATGCCCTTCTTTCTATTTCTGTGTTTACGTTCTCTCATTGCGTTGTCTCTTCTATCTTCCTAATAATCTCTTCTGCAATCCATGTTTTTCTTGTCTCTTTTCTCTATACCATTCCTATTGTTTTGCTTGCAGCTTCCGTCATGGCTTGTTTGAGCTGTCACAACCTTTTATAAACTCTACCCGTCTCTGTGCTCTCACTCAGTATTTTCTCAGCTGTTATATTGCTATGCACTATACATGTAATCATTAATTAGTATTATACAGATGAATTACGAACTGTTAGTAGATGTTAAGAATAAGAGAGTTAATATTAGGATAGGATAGGCTAGGCTTCTTCGCATAATATATGTTTTCTTAAGAGTTATCTTTGACAAGTATTCTGATCTCTTATCGTTCGCGGGAAAATTGAGTTTAAACCTATCCGTTCTATAGTTTATCTCACTGAACTTATCAACGTAGTACGTCGGGGTAAGTAAAACACTTTAAACATCATCAGAAAATAGACCATCTTCTAATTTATGTTATTGATTTAACCTATCATTTAACCTAGAGGGATTCCCGACCTAGTTCTTTCAATAATCCAGTAACGCTGCTCAATTTATAATAGTGTCATTTAAAAAAACCAAGCTCCGCTTCGCTGAACGTGATCTAATTCGCCAATTAAGCCCTCTTCGTGAGGATCCTATATATTAGAGATATATTGTGAAGCCTGGCAAAAGAAAGATAGCGGCCACCAAAGCCCTCAAATTTGGTAGTCTCCAGCCTTATGAAATTAGGATGGTGTGTTATGCAAAATATGTGCATCAATAAACATTTTCAATAACATTGTATTATGTACTTAATTTTTAACTAGGATATAAAAATATTTTTTTAAATATTATTTTAAATCCAAGTTATGGGCTGGCAAACTCAACCCATCTTAATTCCTCGCACGTTCTAGGTATTCACTAAAGGTCAACTATTGGTGTTAACTTCATTTGTAAACAATAATATGATCCGCAGTGTTGAAAAAAATATCACTAAAGCGTACACATCTAACGCGTAATAAATTTCGCTCTCAAGGAAAGGTTCTCCGCTGAAAATTTCATTTTTTTAATGCTATATATTTGTTACCTTTTAAAAATTAATGCAATTAAAAAATTACATAATTTTGGAGAACGAGTTTACACGATTCAAAATTAGTCACATGCTAACAATTACCAACCGTTAATGCAATGTGTAATATAGTTACACTATCAAAAACAAAAAACTCTAAGACCAACAAACAAACAACAACAAAAACAAACTACAACAACTAATAATATCAAATATAATTTAAAATAAAATTGTGATTTCTATTGAAGATTAAGCATTGATTTGTTCTTCAATAGCTCGTTAAATGTTTAAAGCTTGTGTTGTTGAAAAAACATCACAGGCTTTAAACAATGTTGAAATTTTGCAATTTTGAAAAAGCAAATCAAAATTCTGTGTGCCATCGTTAGCAATAAAGTTAAATAAACAAAATATTGGTAATGCCTGTCATGGTGGTATAAAGTTTTTTAACGTGTTAAAAGCTACCAATCACCCTCGAACGTGATTCTTCTCAGGATTGATTGTAGCTGCTCTTCCAATACCTGCCATTTTCCTTCATTATTCCCTACCCTGTCATCTTCCGTTCTGTGCTCCTTGTAATTTATTCTTAGCTTTCATCATTAGTCATCCCCTTCAATGATCATTTCCATAACGGTTTTCAGAGGACTCCTATGCCTTATTATGCGGTTTAATTAGTTCCCCTCTGCTCATTACTATCTTCCATTGACTTCTCTCATCAACTGAGGTATAGGTGAAATTTTGGTGGTAAAAAAATATTAGGAAAATTCAACATAGATAAGAAACAGTGGCAATTCTAAAGTATGGCCAATGTATTGGAAGGAAATATTTGGAAAGATCTGTCAAGTCTATTAGTCATTAATAGTTTTGCAAGCGACCATGTTGTGCCTTAATTAAAAAATCGCTTGATCTTCGTGGTAAAAATTTAATTATTAATTTGAGAACTTTTTAGTTTTACATCTTAATCATAGCACTAATGGCATATTTTTCATTGAGTCAAGTTTTTTGCGTTCATTTCCTTATCACGTTACATCGTTTATTAAGACTCTTAAGCCTCATTTCTCCATTATATGTCTTTATTACGATAGGCATTATCGATTAAAAAACTTGATTATTTTGTAGTATTAAAGGAACAAGTTCGTAATCGGTGTCAAATAGGTTTCCATAGGTAAATGCAGCATTTATAAGCCAAAAAACGCTTAACTTTATCAGGACTTGTCATGAAAATTGTTAAACATAACCTATTAAAAAATCATAGGGATTATCTTTTTTTTGAATTTCCCTCGCTTGATGCTGACCCTAATAGTAACTCCTCACTTTCCCCAAGAATTTTATCAATGAATGCACTCATACTTGACTTGGCCATTGGTATTTCTTTACTTGGGTGAAAATTTTTGAATATTGCACAATGTTTCAGTGATTGAAAAGATTGAAAGAAGACGTGTGAGCTATTGGCTGTGACTTCAAAATAGCTAAAAGCCTAAAGCCAATAAAAAGAGTTTAAGGATGCTCCTATAACGTTATTTCGGTCAACCGGTGACCACCAACGGGGATTTTGACTTTGAACAGTGCTACGGTACTGACGTTCTTCTCTGTGTCAAGCTCTCTTTTC
>LYUA01002238.1:241588-256127 GCA_002093875.1 Calopteryx splendens | reverse complement strand
CAATTTTAGCACGAAATTAGGCAATTCTGCATGGCACTCAAAGGGTTAATTAAAGAAGCAATAGAGATAAAAATATCCTGGAAAATTCGCACAAAGATGATGGCTACCTGCCAAATAGTACGTCGGAAAGAGTAATTCATAAAACTACCAATTCAAGATCAGGACTAGCTATATAAGAGTAGCTTCAATATATGAACCATGGTTCCACATCTTCGACCTGAAGAATTAGGATCGCTAGCAAAAATTTTGTCAGCTCTCCCAACGAACAAGGAAGAAAAACCCGGAAGAAAGCAGAGGTATGAAGTTGCTAGTTTACAGTTGTTTAATTTTGAAGTTTGACTCTCATTGGAGTAGATAGATAAGTGGCATTGCTAAGTTCTGTCACTGCATTGTTTGATGAGCCTCCTTCATCATCATTCAACCCACAAAAATCTCCATGCTATGAACCATCATAGAACAAATACGCATTTTTCAGATACAGACATCTGCATTATAAGGAGGTTTAACTATGATAATTGCCTAGTTGGTAACCTTATAGATATTATTTAAATGGGGTGTGATAGTCCAGTGGTTAGAGCCCTGGGCTACTGACTGGAGCGCTCAGGTTCAATTCCGGGTGACACCTTTTGGCACCCTCAACTTCACCCAAGCTCTGCACCATTTTTCAGATACCACGTCATCCTGGAACACCACAGGCATTTCAGGGAAAGGAACTGGCCACTCTACCATGATGTGTAAATTTCATTCGCCATTGCCCTTAGTATTGGGCAAGCTCTACCCTCACCTACCAAACAGACCTTCAGGGTGGTTGCTGTGATTTTATGACTCTAAACACCCAGAGACCATTTTAGCCTGAAAGTCATAGGGATTAGCTAATAAGTCACAAACGTTAATAATAAGAACTAAACAGTAATTTTTTGGGGATCGTAAGAACTAAGTATATTGAGCATGCACTGTAGTAAATAGTAGAATTGTGAACTCACAAGATATTTCACCTGATGGTTTAGAGTGGTCGCATGAGGAATGACAACCTTTTGTGGCCCCTTCTTGTCACATAAAAGACATAAATACTCAAATGTCTCCGGCTTATCATTATCATAGGCCTCCACAATGAAGTCCAATCCTATGTGGAAAGAAAAAACCATATACATAAATTTACAATTTTTTTAAGATGATCACCACAAAATGCTGATTGAAAATTTATGTTCCCATCACAATATTATACACTTATCAAAGAAATTATTAATTTTAATTTGGCAACACATATAACACAAACTTCACAGAACTATAAATAAAGTGACAGAGGACATCTGCATTCCAAGATCAATTATTTAGGAGAATTTTAAATTTTTTGCAATAAGCTACCTGATTCAACTAAGAACAATTGCAATTAAAAGGACTGCATTGTTTTTCAAAAAAGAGTACGAAAGATGAACTAGCCTATAGATCTAAAAGGTTTATTATACTGGTTAGGTACAATGTATATGTGCATTTCTATGTTGATACTCATTGCTAGGCACTGTATATATAGTAAAGCCTCAACCTAGTGAACTTTTTATCATAAACCCCTTGATGTCAAACTGAAAGCTTGGCCCCGGACCCACAGAATGTATTAAAATAGGAAAAACCTTTCTAAACCACTTTTTTCTGGAATCCTCCACATACTGCAATAGTAAGTTTTCCTCATGTCAAAAAAAATACCTTTTTATTACACTGTGTTGATCTTTTTCCAAGAAAGTCTTTTGTAACAAATTAAACCCAATGCATTAAAATTCAACATCAGGCAACCATCAAACAGCCAAAAGAAAACGCTGTGCATTTGATCCTTGCAGGAACCAATTATGCACTTTAAGGCCCATGCCTCCATACCCTTGAAACAATGTTAGTTTACAAAAAACTTTCAGTACTTAACAGCTGTTAGAGCTGATTTTTTTTTAGAAAAAATGAAGAGATATTTCAACTTATTCCCCTTTTAGAATGTTTTTTTTTATATTATGCACACAACACATTACAGGCAGTCCCAGAGTTACGCAAGCCTGGAAAAACATAAATTTGAACAAACATAGGTGGCAACCATATTCAAGAAAAGATCACATGGTTTGAGTTTTTTCGCAATACAAGAAACAAATCAGTCCCCTTTTATAATCCTCCTAATGAATTTTCATCAATATTAATTTTTTTTAACATAATTCACTAATATTATCTCCATGGCAAAATAGAGGAAATTATATAAACTTTCAGTAATGTGCATCAAATTGTCACTACGAAAGGAAAATGTAATGCGAACGTACGCACTACAAGTTCTCGTCTCCTTACTCATATAGGGACAATCACTTTGATCATGGGGTTGGTTGGAACCCCAACTGATCAATGCTGACTGAACCATTCAAGTAACACAGATTCCAATGAGGCATTCTCAGCCAGTTGCAGTTTCTTACTACTTAACTCTGTATTTTTTTTATGCGAAGACGGTCCTACTTTTCAGTGTTCTGTAACATGGAGAACAAAGCTGACAACAATAGGCCTTACTGTACACAGATTTCATTTTATCAGTGTTCACTTTTCACACAACCTTAGATTTAGAATATTTTTGCTAAATCCAATACCTATTTTATTCTATTCTAACATTTGCCCTTGATTGGCATTACAAAGCAATTAAGCAAATTTTGCATCAAAAATTAATTTTTTATTTTAAAATTCCAGCTTGTCCTGAGTCACTAGAACTCTTGTGTAGTCAAAATGGCTCAGTAAAGTTTTTTAAATTAAGAACTTCATCCCTTAATGTCGACAATAAGTGCAGTGTGTGAAAAATGCTTTAGAATTAAGAGATTTTTGTTTATTACACACAAAAGGGAATTTTTTTTAAGAATACATTAAAACACCCTATATTAACAGGCGCCTTATCTTTGCTACTGCCTTGATATTGGGAACCACACTGGCATGTTATAAGCAAAATTTCATTTTGTTACTTGCATAGATTTTTAAATTATTTTTGAAAGATTTCATCACAGTGTTACTCATTTAACTCACCTATGAGTGCAGACTTGTAAGCATCTAACTCAGACTGGATGTGACAAGTTGGGTTACCAACGTAACCAACTCTAAACTCGCTACTTCCCGGCATTTCCACTGCAATAATAAACAAAGTTAACCATTATTCTGATATAGAAGTACAATGAATCAAAGCTAGGCAGAACAAATGTCTTTAAGCTAATCATCTGTTTTATTTACAAAAATAGATAGATGATGACCACATTTCTGGTTTATGTGAAGGTTGTATTTCAATATTTTCACCTACCTTAAAACATTTAAGAGCAACAGATTTAAGTTCCCCACTCATAGTTCAACCCCCCAAATGAATTGGTCATTCTCTTTCAATAGGAATGTTAGTTCAAGGGTTAGTAGGCTTAGCTAATGGCTGTAGGGTTTCTAAGTACCACCTAAGCTCTACAAACTCCCATCAAGCCAAACTTAAAGTTAAAGAATGTGATTAGTATCCCCAATCCCTTCCTATTATCCAATCAAAAGATATTTGTCAGGAGCAGGCGGAACGGAATGGGCACAATCATGTGATTTTTTGAGAACCAACAGCAAATAAGCAGGCATGGCTTAGCCGGTGAAAACTTCAGTTGCTTTCCAACTGTCACTGATGGCACTTTGGCTCTCCTTACACTGTGTTGCCAAGGTTAATCGAGTGTCGATCATCATTCCTGGGACTGTACCTTGTGCTGCGTGCATTCCAAGAGAAATGGCAATGCTGTCATTGTGCCCCCTCCTCCTAGATGAGTCTCCACCCCCTCGTAGTGGGGCGCTCAACAAGTTCCAAGCTCACCCATTAGGTCAGTGACAAAGATATTTTGAATGGATAATAGTACAGAGGACCCATCCTCCCCCACACAGGTTGGCAAGGCTATGGAGAAGGGGTATGCAGTAACTTGACCTGAATACCAGCAATACTCTAAGAACAAGCAAAGTGAAACAATATAGTCACACTTAGGGTCATATTAATAACTGATTCCTCGCTCTTAAAAGTCTCATAGGACTTCACATCATTAAAAATCAAAGAATTCTTAACAAAAGAGACTCGTAAGATTTCCGAAGGTGAGAGAGAACTAATAATGGTCAACATGCTCTAGCCATGGAATGGTCAAGCATACAGACCAATAGGTAATACAATATCACAGCCAAAGTCACGTAAATTAAATATTAGTCAAAGTCCATTAAGATTATGCAAATACAAGCATTAGTTTAGACACTATGACAGTTGGTTAATATAAAGATGTAGATCCTTAATTATACCATTCAGAATGCATTCTGTTAGAAAGAAAAAGCAACAATAGCAAAAGGAATGACAATTAGACCTCATCAATAAAATACTGCAAAGGAAAAAAATGAAAAAGTAGCACAGATGGAAATTTGACATCCTCACTAACAACAAAATACTAATGAAAAAAAGCAAGGGCAATCAACAATGGAAAAAGTAATGGCCACTGGACTGACTCTAGTTATCAAAAAAATACTGCAGAGGAAAAAAATGGAAATCAGACATTTTTAACATGCAAAAATATTAGTTACAGGGCACTAATTTACTGGGCTATGGGTGCTTTCCGTTTCACAAATCAATCCCATTGATGTCCTAGAATTCATTCCCTTTCACTCATTAATGCTACCCGATGCAAGCTCCTAAAGGCCCAGAATGCATTATGATGCATAACCAAGCATTACAAAAGCTCCAGCTGATGTAATTGATAAGATAACATCATTCAGAGGTTGTTTAATGATGGTGATCATGGTTACGCATGGAATAATAGAAATGAATGGCTAGTCTCAGCTGAAGATAGTAAAATTCACCCACAGAACCAATATTAACTTTAAAATTATGCATTACTGTATTGTTTCGTTGATGACTTTTGACACCCCCACACCACTGCTATTCAAATTTTGTGCAACAACAAATTCACTGCTTTCTGTTTCTGCACCCACATCTTCAAAGTGTGCTCGTGAAAGGGAATGGCAAATGATGTGGTGGCACATTAACACAATTGACATTTGAAACGGAAAGCATCCTAGGTTAGCAGTAAACAAATATTAGCACAGTACAGAAACAGCCATGTCACACCTAGCTAAGAAATAAACTTCAAAGTATAATTTCTACTTGGAAATAAAAAAATTAGCAATATTAAGATGAATAAAAGTTATGCATTTTTTATTAAATAAAGAGAAAATTAGTAAGTTAGTAACACCATCATGCTTTCTTGGTCATGGGCTAAAAAATAAACTGTGGGCACAAAGATGTTTCCTTTTCCACATATGCATTTAATTATAAAATTGATTAAGGTGGAAACTACTATAAAGTATCATTTAATTACAGAACTTTCTTCCCAAGATAACCCATTGTTATGACTGTTAGTATAGAACTACATTCTAAATTAGATAAGCTGTTTACCTTACCACACTCAGAAAATTGCACAGATGCTCATGTATTAGTAATATGGGTATTTAGGTTATTAAGGTAATTCAATGGCTCCAGTTACATTGTAAGGTGAACAGAGAATAACCAATATCACTAGAACACAAGTTTTGATCTATCTAGAAGGACATCTAATGGTCATTTGATCCCCAACACCTACCCAAGTAAACCACTTGTACCTTTCCTTTGACTATTTTATTGTAAAAATGTTGATACAATTAGCAGAACATTCCAAAGGTTGATAAAATACTCATACAATAATCAATCCTGTTTATGCTATAAACAGTTATGCTGATGCAATTAAGTATCAAAATTATAGTGTGTTATCATGAAATTGCATTTATCTCCAATTATTACAAAACTATTGCTTTAAAAAATCATCAAAAAAATTCAACACAATTTCCGTTAATGATAATTATAATAAAACACTTTTAAACAATTTAAGAAAAGTTACTTTTTCTCAGCAGGTTCCACAAAATATTTTTTTAATATTGAGAACATATGTTGGAAGACTTGTTATGACAAATTTTTAGACATTTGGCACCTTTTTCCCTTTTCCGCTGTTAGGGAAATGGGTGTAATACTTGACGAGTTAATCTTGATCGAATGGAGCATGAAGGTGAGGGTTGCATCAGAAATAAGATTCCAACCACTTCGACCAATCGTTGGATGAATTTCTTAAGACTCAGTTAAAAATTTTGTTTCCTTGTAGAACGCCCAGATTTTTATAAATGCCAGATCCAATATATTTAAAAATATGAGCAGCCCACCTGCTAGTAGCTGAAGAGGAGTCATATTTCTGGTATATGCTGTCCATAACATCTACACCCACTTTTTTGTTGTAGAACAAGATGTCTGATTTTCTTTAACGAGTCCTGGAAATTATAACATTAGTGCACTGATATCAGTAAAATCAAATTCATATTCTTTTTTGCTTGGTTTATAAAGAGAATAAAATCTTGGGAGCTATTATACACTTTAGTTGAATGATTTTCACTATCCCTTAATACAGGAGGAAGTAATTCTTGTCTGCTCTTTCTTATTTTTCCATTTTCATTTTTTTTTCTATTTTTCAGCCAGATGAATCAATAAAAATGTTTGCAAGTAAAATCTGTCAGAATACTTGTACAGCTCTGTCAATTTCATTACAACATACTCACCCCAAAGCCTAATTGATGGCCTCTATATTTCCCCAAAAACGGATGTATTTATAGAGCACTTATTGTTAGATATGAAATCAGCCACAACCCAGTACTTAATTCTGAATTTGCCAGGTTTATTCGACTTATACTGATCGTCTACATTTCTAAGAGTAGAGCTTTAAGTCCACTGTTACACTTTCAACTGGATTTTAGCTTGAGGAGTCGGATTATTTTTTAAATCAAATTTTGAAAGACTTATTAGATTAGAGGTCAGGACACTTCAACAAGTCCTATCCTATTAAAAAATGATATATTACGAAAAGACGCTTTCTGAGTGGACTTCTATGAACACCTTTAGTAAGACTGAACACACTTCCCACTTCTTCAAACTAGTATATCATTTTCAAGGTAAAAATTATCTTACAAATTGTGTTGAAACCCAGGATGGAAAAAAAATGTGTGGGCTACACAAAGTATTACTTATTTCTTACAAATTAAGTTTCCCAAAGTGACCCCCAAATGATTAGCCACAAGGCAAGTTATAATTGTGAACGTTCAGCAAAGTTTTTCAATTTAGCACAATACATCCAAAATTTGGTCTTGGTGGAAGTTAAAATGAGATGAAATGGAATATATCTTAATACCTTTCATCAAATGCTCATGTCATTTTGAGCACTTTATAAAAGGCTAAATTTAAACTACCAAAAGTCATTGAAATCTTTTGTTAGAAAGTTCAGTTTTCGGCAACATCTTCAGCAGGAAAGTACAGTAAGTCCCTGACTTACACGGTTCATTCAGTCCAAAAATTTCCGTATGTCAAAATTTCTCGAGTGTCATTCACCGGGTTCATTCACCATACATACCGCACACATTCGTGTGCGAATATATACGATATATACTACATGAAGAATGCCATGTATTGACCAGATATTCAACTAACTGCTTGACTTGCCCGGTGTTTTTGTTTTCTTACGTATTACAAGGTGAGATGTCATATTGTCATGTCCCCTTTTGGTCCCCTCACAACTGGGGCGTAGTTTGAGGATCTTGACTGACGCTGAGGATGTTAGTCTGCAAAGGTTGTTCTTCGGGCGGATTGGTAAGGTGGAAACAAAAGACGCAGAGCTTCCGATACGGGATTTTGTGAATTTATTCGGGCTTGAGTAACTCCCTTTCTCGATGCACTCTGGGTTCGCTACACACCTGACGACCGACTTGATGTCACGAACCCTTGCTCGAGGGGGGTCTGATCTTTTATAACATCTTGCATTGGGCCAACACCCCAACGCTTCTGAAATATCCCCATCTCGCTAACAGACCTTATTTGGTCATTTCCAACGCTCGGGCCCCCCTCCCTTTCTCGGTGCAGGTGACGGTTCGAGCTGTTAAAAAACAGCAAGGCTGTGCATCCCCAACCGTTGCTATCTGCCTCACGCGGGCGAGATGGAAAGTTCCAGAAGACCTGCGTAACAGCAAAAAATAAAACGCCAAGAAATAAATCAGGACATAACAATATTTTTGTCCAATCGTGTAACTACGGAATCGTGTAAGTTGGGGACTCACTCTATGTCCGAAATGATTGGAATAACCTTCTAAAAATCATGCAGCACTAACCATTCAAATTGAGACTTCCAGCTGTAAAGTTGACTTTTAATCAAAAGAAACTACCGTTTAGTTGCATTTTGATCCATTAAGGTGGAATGCAATAACTGAAGTTACTTCCGTTTCATGGTGTATTATGAAGCAATTAGTGTAACACAAACACTCAGAAGGTGCCCTTCAATAATAGTTTATGAGGCATCAACATAATAACACTGAAGGTATTTGACCTAAATCCCTAAAAATCCCAACTTATTAGGCAAGAGCTCAATGTTTAGACGTTTACTGCATCTCAGGCACTCACAAATATAAATTAATTTCCCCAAATACTTCCCCTGCTATGATCTGTATAGCAAAGAACAAAAATTATTAATTGCAACATTGGATATGTCATAAGGTCAGAAATCATCAACATAAGCCATATTTTAATCCTCAACACTTAGTTTTGTGAGATCTGAT
The DNA here is from genome assembly GCA_002093875.1 of Calopteryx splendens. Taxonomy (NCBI): domain Eukaryota; kingdom Metazoa; phylum Arthropoda; class Insecta; order Odonata; family Calopterygidae; genus Calopteryx; species Calopteryx splendens. The sequence goes on along the minus strand of LYUA01002238.1, from coordinate 247,457 downwards.
CACTCGCATCTTGACTGTACATGAATCTACTTGTGAATGGTTAGAGTTAACAAGTGGATTGAAAATAAAAAAAAATCCAATTTACACGCAGCCTGTGAATGTGGGTGAAATCATTACACACACAATAATGATGGTGCTAGAGTTGAGTTCACACCATGAAGGAGGGAGGATTAGGAGGACTAGTCCTAGCTGTTTACCATGAACTAGGATTGTGGTCTCCAGCCTACTCTGTAATCACTAATACTATTCAGAAAGAAAGTGTGATAAAACCAAGCACTTTAATGCTGTGTATTCCTTTTAATATCCTTAATCAGTTCATGAGCAGAAAGTAAAAGAAATTGCTTGAGAAACTAACCAGTTCTTAATAAAACATGCTGAAATATATTGCGTATAAGAAATTTACCACCGCTAACCTTGTGCGGTTAGACTAGTTAGAATACTGAATATTTCTAGTCTGATTTACAAGACTAAAAACAACACTCAATGACTTATAATTCCCCTCCCAAACCAATTTAACACAGAATTACTTACTCTGTATGCAACTCCACAATGTTGACCATTCCTCTCTGTCCCTCAGAAGACTGATGAACAAATAGTGCAAACATTGTACAAATGAACATTTAATGTGATCTGAAGATGTATTCATTGATTGCAATGAACATTGTTATTGGTTGGTAGGCATTTGGTTTGTAATTCAAACATCGATTTTAATTATGCCAGCCAAGGAATGGAATTTTATAATTATTAAACAATTATTTTATATTCTACTCACAAGATGATATATGCACTGATTCATGAAGAACCACACACGATATATGGGCATCGAGACACTAAATTTTTTGGAATTAATCAAGTTTGAAATGGACACACGACAACAAACTTTCCTGATGGAATAAATAACCTCTGAACTTTTCTCCTTATATCCGTGACTGTCAAAATCCCCTCCATCATCTCCAATTTTCCTGATTGTTGGACATGTCAATTGTTCTCCAATGCTAATAATGCCAATAAATTTGAGAATCGCCTACCCAAACTTATTACACTAATAGTGATTATATTTCCCAATTTAGTACTTGTCAGTTTGACATAAGGTAAACTATTGGATATCTCTACAATGCATGGTTTTTGATTGGTGAAAGTGGCTATTCTGCATGAACAAGTATTGACATTTTTGATAATTACTCGCATGGGATGATTTAATAGGCTCTTGTCACACAACCAGACTACTGCATTCCATTCATTTCAACTACTTATTTTTAAACAAAATCTCTCCCCTCAAATATCTCCAATCATTGGCTAATTCTTGAAAATAAAATTCCTTAGGCCATCGTTGAACAGCAAATCAAACCTATTTTTCACTGGAAAAAGCACATCCCAAGTTTTAACATTGCCCAATCTTGACAGTGTAATTCCACAGTTTTATCACACAGCCACACAAATCATTGCCCACACTAACATAGGAAGACTCATCACAAGAAGCAGGGGCTGAGGAAATTCTTTGACCCTCCATTCCAGTGTTATTCTCCTTCACTTCTCAACTTCAAAAAGGTTATCTTCTCTTCAACATGTCATTGTGCAACATCATAGCCTATATCTTGAAGTCTTGCTCTCCCATGCATAAATAATAGCAAGTGATGTCATTTTCACATTACACTTACTGACACCTTCATTATGATGCTCATACCTACTAAATCTTTCTTCCTTGAATTTTAAAGCACACCAATTCAACAAACTATAGCTTCTGATTTTAATCCATTGCCAACACCTAGGCATGGCTATGACTAAGTGTTGGTTGGTTGGTCACTATAATATGCTAATTTCTATTTATCTTGAGAAGGTTGCCTTATCATCACAAGTTCACTTCTTCTTGATGGACGCTTTTAACTTCTCAAGTCTTCAAGCACATATTGCTAGGTAACCTATTAACTTGATTAAATGCATCATGATGCATTTTACTTACAGAAACAAGAATAATGCTCATTCAACTTACCAACAACTGATGTTGTTTTCGGAGCATTCACATCATCCTCTACCTTATTCAAATTTTCCAAAACATCCTCAAGGCCAGGTGGAATAGGTTCACCTGGAGCTATTTCTGGAAATTCTGAAATTACAAATCAAGCTACTATAATCATGTAATACAGCAGTGCGTGAGCTTTTCTGTCCAATTCTCTTTCACTTATGGATATTGGTATGCAACCTATGGAAAAAATATATATCTTTAATTTTTATCATACTGTAATATTCACTGACTTGATTTCCCAGAGAGCAGTTTTTTTTCCATTTAGGAAAATTCCCCCAGACAATATGACATTGCTTTTAAGCATACATGCAGAGGAGTTAAGGGTGGCATGGGAAGGGCCCAGTTTCAGAATTAATCTTTCACAATTTTCATGGCTCATTTTTATGCTAGATATGATTTTCCTAAGATCCTTAATTTCAACTTTTTTAAAAGAAATTCATTTTTCTGAGGAATATTAGTTTCCACACATTGGAAAATATTCACTGCTCAAGTCCAGAAAGAGTTCATTTGGAGTAATATCTCATTCGCCTAGAAATGGACAGCACTCAAGATTATGCAGCCATTTAGCACACATTTTCTTGTGATGCTAAAAGTAAAAGGAGAACAAACATACATGCATAGTTATTAAATTACAAGCCAATTTTGCACCTTCCAGCAAGTATTCACTGCAATTAAAACAATCATTAATAATTTAAAAGTTAGATAAATTCTATAGCTATATCCTAATAAAAGGTATAATTTTATTTTTCTTCAGAGCAAATCAATTTTATGTCAACTGCTCTGCATGTATTAATATAGATGAGAAATTTAAGGGGATAAAATAAAGTTGATATAAGCTATACAAAAATAAAGTATATCACCTTCATAGTCCAAATAGCCAAATTTACAGTGAAAGAGAGAGGAAAAGGAAGTTAGTCCTAGTCCACCAATACCTACAATTGGTATTTTTGGTCTATTTTGAACCCACTTATACTCATGCAAAGACAGTTTGATAAACCCATGCTCAAAACCATAGCCTATTCCTTCAATTATATTTAACCACATAACTATGACAGCAAAAATGAAAAGAATGACTCGATGAATCAAAGTAATATATTAGATTCTCAAGAAAAGATGTTCAAATACATGGAGCATATGGCATTGACCACTGTTAATCTAAGCAGTTAGATTTAATATCAAATGACAAATGCACTAACATTAACACACTTTGACCTACGATTGCCACTCCTACCACCTCAGTAACAGATAGTTTATTTTGTAAGCATTCACACAATATTCTTCATGGTCCTTCATGAGACTATTTAACAACTAACACAGGAATTGTTCATGTGAGCAGGTAATTCGAATAAAAAACATACTTGCAAATTATGACATCCATTATCATTGCTTTCAATTTCATCAGTTCGTAATTTGTATACCCAGGAATTATTATGACACCAGTGACCATGGAGATTAAATTATTTGGCAAATATTTTTCACCACATGCACAAGACAATGTATGTAATGAACTTCTGACAAAACAACATCTAGTTGATACATTTTTGGAAGCATGTAGTCCAAGTTGAAACAGATGAATGACTAGGACAGTATTCATGAAGGTATCTATAATTCACACCTATCAATTCCTTATTTTACCCAATAGGTTGAGTAGACACCTTGAAAAAAATGGGGATGAATAATGAAGCAAATTTATAGGATCATAAAGAGGTCTACTGCATAATAATAGAAAAAGATAAAGTAATCACATTATGCTAAGGAACCGAGAAGTTGGAAAAGTAAATGAGAGAAGCACCATAGAGCTGTGTGGACTGAGGCAATTAAATATGAGAGGAAGAATTGTGACGTTCTGCAACAAATGAGGTAGTAACAAACACACTTCAAGCAACTTCGGCTCAAGAAAAAGAAAAGTGATGGGGGACAGAAAGGCATTAAATGGACTAAATTCTTGCCATAAAACAAGAGGAATAAATGTACAAGAACAGGAGATCTATCCTGGAAATTATTTAAATACTGGTTACACATGGTGGTAAAGAGTCAGCAATACAAAATGATGAAAAGGGTAGAACATGAATCAAAATTACACACCAAAAACCAAGGCAGAAAAGCATACAAAAAAGACAGACCATAGCCACCAATTAAGTTTTAAATCGGTACAGACATTTCATATAGTATATTGATGCAAAGATGGCATACATTTCCACCTCACTTTGTGCTGAAATTACAGGAATATAATTTGGGAGAGGGATATATTCAAATCTGTTAGAGTTTGGGAGAGGGATATATTCAATGCTGTCTGTGGTATAAATAAATTATGTGAAAAAGATAGAATTAGTGATACAGTGAAATAAAATTACACTACTTGCCTAGGGAACTTTTTTTTACAAAATAACACTATATACAATAGTAAGTACATCCATTCAGCGAATGCTAAGTTGAATGAAATCAAATTACACTAACACACAGGAAAAATTTTTCATACTAAGTAGCACCATGCAATAGAAAGTATGTCCAAAAGCAGCAGTGTGCACAGTGGGGATACTGCTCGTGTATTATTCATTTATAGATATATATTAACTTAAAAGAAGAGGGTCTTCTGTAATTCACTTCATTAGCATAAGAAGAAATTATGATAGGAATTGAGTAATTTAAGTAGTGGCTGCCTTGCTGACAAAATATGGAAATCATCCGAGGGCTGAAAAAGTTCAAGTGGGCAGGAAACGTATCTGACAAAGTTCAGCTCCCTCTCCCCCACAGGTCATCAAAAGCTGTCATTCAGACGATCAGGAAAATACAATGATGTAGAACAGAAAATTGCTTAACTTGCGAGTGAAAAACATGAAAATTAGCTGAATCATTTTACACATTTCAAATTTAAATATGGTAATAAACTACACATATTACAATATTTAATCCTGGTATGTCAAGAGCATAGATAGCCGGCAATGAACTATTTTATTCTAGACGAAGAAGTTCTCTGATAATTATCAGGATGTCCCCATTATTCAAACATATGATAGAACTTAATAACACCAATTCAAACTATTTCACGAGGCAAAGAAATTGACCTATAATTATCAGGATGTTCCCATTATTATAGCATATTTTATTTTTAGTTTAATAACACACATTCAAGAATGCATACACCTATGCAACACATACCCATGAATAAACCTCTAAAATAACCAAACGTGCTAATCTGTGACATTGCCGGTTTCATTGCCTTTATAAAATAAAACAAGTAATAAAAGAAAATTTATTTCAGGCTAACAGCTTTCATAGTTTCAATTACTAAATAGCATGTAAGGCGCTTACCGAATGTACCATAAGAGGTTCTCGAGAAAGGACTAAACTCCGTTATGAATCTGGATGGTTCCTCTTCTCCGAAAACTTCTCCAAAATGCAGTTTAGCATGATGTTGCCTTTCTTTCATGTGCAAGGCTAAGTTTTTTCTGCCAACAACAGTATTGTTACACACCTTAGAGCGGGGCATGTTGGATGCCTCTTCTTCATGCAATTAAAGATGAAATTGGATGAGTTAATAGTTGTATAAATACGGACCTTTTGAGCATTGGCAACCCAAAAATTGTACAAATATTATGTTTATAACTTTGTGTTTATATGTTACTAGGATACAGTTGTTGGTAGCCTTGTTGTGAACTAAGCACATGAAGAGTAATTAAGTTGTTATTGATAAAGAAAAGACATAAAAAAGGTTACATTAATGACAAGATAAAAACTGGGGGTACTCGTAACAAATATTGTAACCTTAGGTAGTAGAACCATAGCAAAAACTACACCCACAACGTCAAATACACTTAAATAATAGAGCTACAAAAAACGATTAAA
>LYUA01002238.1:69645-81025 GCA_002093875.1 Calopteryx splendens | reverse complement strand
CCACATGCGCAGTAGACTACTGAGTGTCGGCCAGGATAACGCAAATGAACTGTAAGCTTCTAATTCAAGGGAAGTGCATTTTGAAAAGAGGGAATATATGTGCTGAAATTAATTTCTGTTTGGTTATTTGGTGGAGACCAAATGAACATTTTTTGTAATGCAGCTAAAATATTTTCTTCTTGTTATACGGAGTTGAATCAAATGGATTGAAGTGTTTTATATGCTACAGTGGACAAATGCCCAGAGGTTACATGATGTTGTAATGTCCTTGTATGTTTGTAATCTTCCTCTTGTGATGCTTTCATGTATTCATTTTTTATACCGGAAGTTGCCAAATAAAGACCGGCCTCTGTATTTTTTTGTGCAGTTGCCATGTTGTTCATACATGAGTTAGTTCTTTCCTAGATGAGCTCCATGAAATCCCTAACAATCGTTCTCATCCAGTCGCAAATCAAACACATGATAAATTGAGACTTTCCTCTGAGGTTTTGGTTTTCCATCTCAAATTTTCTGATAATTGTTCACAATTTTAGTAAAAGCATTTTGTTTAATTTTGCTCTTCTAGGGGTCTCCAAATACTAATGGCTCCTGCATATCACCCCCAATCAAATAAAATTGCAGAGGGTTGTCCAAACAATAAAAAGGTCCCTTTCTAAGAAATTAATGTCAAACCCCTGTACACTCAATCATAATCGACAGACCGATCGATCAAACTGACCAGTCCTTGATTCACTACACCCCTTGGTAGGGTTGAATTAAAACCTTCAGATATACTGGTGAAGTGTAAACTACGCACTCTCCTGTCTTTCAGTGTTTTTCCATTTCTTAATTCAAATTACCCAGAACAAAAGACTGATTAAGTAGTTCTGGTAAAAATTATACCAGTTGACAGCCCTGTAAAAGGTATTGTTAAGAGTAGGTTCGGGCACATGACCTATAGCCAGGATATTGGAGCTCAACTTCAGCATATTCACATGAACCAAATGAAACATTTGCCACTAAGCACTGCCATCATTAAGCATGCTACTTTTCCTTTCCAATTGTTAGCAGCTCCAGTTAACTTGGCTGTGGATTTATCCATACCACCCTCATCACTGTGACAGACTCCTACTCCTACCCCTCCTCCTCCCATCCCTCCCACCCTGCCCATTCCTGTCTCAGCTGCTACTATTGAGGTAGCCATTCCCCACCGATCTCCAAGGGTTTCATATCTGCAGCTTTGCCATACTTCCAGACCATCTAAGGCCCCTCAGCGACTTCATTTGTAGAGCTGGTGAAGGAATTGGAGTCCAGCATGGGAGTGGATATGGTGTTTGTTATATTGATCATATCATTTTACATTGTATTTGTTTAGTGATGCAATGTATTCATTTGTCAATTGTTTGGGGTCAGTTTTGGTGTGTTAAGTGGCATCTCCTGATGGGAGTGTAACACAGTTGTGCTCAGGCCTCGTGGCCAGTGTTCTGCACAAAGGTTGTCCGGAATACATAACATAATTTAAAAATATAGTGGTATTTACTTTATGAAGTGTGATTCCAAATATGCATGAAATGTATTTTATCAGCTAGAAACCTATTTCATTATTTATTATTCATTTTTCCACACACTGTACTAGGCCAATTATGGTGGAGCAGTACAACAATTTTCAACAAATGATTCACAATTTCATTATGACTGCTTAACATGTTTATGGATATGTGTGCAAGAGGTGAATGCACAGGAAAGGTAGGTTTAATTATTGTAAATATTCATTTATGCATTATTCTGTATGTTGTGATGCAGTATATTACTGGATATCTCCCAAAACATTTACAGATATCACTCGATATTCTTAAAAGAATTAATAGAGGACATGCTATAATAGACAAATGTGTCCAAAATGAAAGTGTCTGTGTGTGATGAAGCTAATACTGCAGGACAAAATAATTGAACAAGCAAAATGAGTTTGTATTCTTATAGTTAATAATTTTTATTGGTTTTAAGAGCATTACGTAAGCTATAGACCTCATGAGGACAAGAGCTCACCTCACTAAGGCTACCTCACAAGAGAGGAAAAAAAATAAAAATACATACATGTGTAAGTGATGTTAAGACATTTCCTCAGGTAATATAATATGCATATTGACTATAGCTGCTTTTATATAAGACCTCATTTATAGAATATAAGGGTCATGTGCTAGCATTTAAAGCTTGCTAGAGATTAATTTTTCAGATTATTACATAATTTTTCCCGATTGCCATTTCCCAATGATGATGGTTCATAGTTTTCTTGAGTCAGCAAATTGTGGCACCAACACAATGACTGCTTCTACTTTGTACTGCACTCCTCCTAGTATTACATGTTGTGATGTCGACATGATGCTGTGACCATTGATAACTTCCAAAATAATAATACTAAATCTTCAATGTTGTTTTAATGTGCTACACCTTTTCAGACAATGAATAAGGTTCTACATCTGGAAGTGTTAATTCAATCTCACATACTGAAAATTGTGTGTACAAATGAACATTGGTGTAAGTCTGATGAGATGTTTGCAATAAACCTTTCTGTCTATTTTCTTGCCAATACTTATTTTTGACCCACCTTAAAAAATGGTGATGTTGATTTTTGCTCAACAAAATGTAAATGTTGACTTTTATAAAATTTTAAATGAGGATAAACCCTTTAAATTCTGTTTTTCTCATGCCCATTTTAATGGTACTTCTAAAACTGTTGTGTCAATTTACTGTTCCCCAAAAAGTGATTTCAACATTTTTGGAAATAATTTACTCCTGCTATCATTATCTCATTACAGCTGGAAACTTCAGTGGCAATAGATTGGGAACTTCCTCTGCAAAAATGGAATTAATAGACTTAGTTCCGTATCACCTGTTTCCCAAACTGTTATTGATAATATGATTTCTGCAATTTAAAAACCACTGTAATCAATTCAGATACATCTGGTCTCCTCCTCCTTTTCTGCTCAGTTTACCGTTATTCTAATCAGGTAGTCAAAAAACCTAATGAGTATTTTTAAAAGCAAACATAGGTAACTTTTGTTTTCCCTACTATCTCTACATTGGATGGATGAGAAGATCAAGATATTCTCCCTTTATATGGGAGGATATGTTGATGCTATAGTGTTTAACATTTCTACAGAACTTTACTTCAACTTACTTTATTTTTTAAATGTGACCTTTCCCTTGGTGCTTAACTCTTTTGCTGTGAGCCCCTTGCAGGTTGACTGTGGGGGTTGGTACTTACAAGTATACTTTCTTACTGTGCAAAGATTCCAAGCCCATTTAATGAAGGTTTTAGAAATCTTGTCTTCACATTTATTTTAGTTCTTAATCGTAATTAATGATATTTTTGGGGTGTATTGTCTAATGTTTATTATCCCTTGTTCATTGTGTAATTTAGGTGCATTACTCTAAGTAAACAAAGTGGGCCAATAGATTGACTTGTTAGCAGTAAAAGATTAAAAAAAACCCAGTCAAGGCATATCAAAAGTTGTAGGTTACTAATGAAATTCACTGATTCTCTATCTCTGAAAAAAAGACCAAGCAGCCAGAGTTAAGCTCTGAAAACTATTATGGACTAACTTACTCCACAATTATTATAGACACCTATAGTGATTGTATCAAAAATTACTTGGAACACCAAAAAAGTCTTATGACCGCAATAAATCCTTAACATAAAAAAATAAGCCAACAACAGCCTAGGAAATTATCAATACCACAAAGGAGAAAGTTTCATGCACTTCATACTCAAACTTAATGACTCTCCAGCTCATAACACTAAATGCTATTTGTCTCTTGCTGAAACTTTCAATAATTTTTTGCAGCTGTGCCTCAATCTTCTATCAGATCATCTCCATACCCATCCAAGCTTTCACTTATCCTTTGTCACCTGTCCATGCACTGAATCCGATTTAAAACAAATTATTAGTAGCTATAACCAGAATTCCAGTGCAAACCCTGATGAAATATCCAGACACATTTTATTCTCCCGCTTTGATCAAATTAAACATCCCTCATTGTATTTAATTACTGAATCTCTAATATAAGGTATTTTCCCCTCCCTTTTGAAGATATCTATAATCAAACCCATCTTAAAAAAAAGGTTGTAAAATGACTTCAACAACTATAGACATTCAGCCGTACAGAATAACCTCTCAAAAATCTTTGAAAAGGTCATACACAATCGGTTGGTTACCGTTCTAGAGAAGTATAATTTACTACCTCCCTGCCAGTATGGATTTCAGAAATGAATGTCAACCACCTGCTCTCTATAACGCCATCGCAGTATTAATGTTTTCCCTTGACCATAAAGAAGAAGCTTTAGGGTTATTTTTTGATTTGTCAGCGTCTTTTAATCATATAAACCATAGTTAATTACCAACAAAATTAGAAAAGATTGGGGTGAGAGGTCCAAAACAAAAACAGAAATATGACTGTAACTTAATTGGCAGCCTATAGGCGATTTGGGCTAGCCTTGGCCGGACCTGGATACTATAAGAGGGAGAGAGCATAGGGTTCTTTACTATCATAATTTAGAGCAATGTATATTACGTATTTACTCAATTTCAGAAATTAATATGATACGATTTTGGAGTAGTGTTTAAATATCTTCACAACGTATTCTTTTTTGAGGCACCTTACGTTTAAGAGTCGTTCTTGGAACCGGTCATTTTAGAAAACCTTGACTTGGCCGTATCGGGGGCCAACGTAAAGCGAGTTCTAACTTTTCCTTCCGCAAGTTAAGACTGCTCCACGTGTCTGATATTCAAGTCAATTCATTTCAAGTCTATGTTCAACTCTTATCGTGGAAATTTGTGGGGATACAATCAATGCCAATAAAAATGCTTAGTAATTTCATTCTACCCTAAGTAGAGTAAAATAAAATCCCCGGAAATATGCTCAATTTTAGCGTTCACCCTAACCAAAACACTACTATGTGAGGTAAACAATATATATTTTAAAATGCCCTCCCCCTGAAACACCCCCAGATTCAAAGCTATCGATTTATAATAATCGACTAGTGGAAGCGGTATATAACGGCGGTTATAACCGCGAAAGTATGAAACATTGTACATCCTTTTATAAGGTTTTATGCACGGGGTGTAACTTTCCGAATGGTATAAAAATTGTAAATATGTAATGGTTTTGACATTTTTTATTCCTAAGTCAAAATAATCTATTGGGAATGTTTTAAAACAATGTATCCCAACGCGTTTTCAGGAGATTGTTCTCAAAATATAATATAATCACATATTTGTTTTTCCAGGATGAAGAGGTAATTTTCTAAGATGCTATTTCCATTAAATTTTATTTTAATGTTATTTTAAAAAATAAATGCATAAAGTCTGGATGTGTGCATGTTAAGCTATTCATGAACTGTTATGTAGTTACTGGCCACCTTGTATCAAGGGCACAGATAAAATTAGTGTTTCAATGCAGTGACTACGATACAGTTGCAACCGTTGCAACACTGTTACATTAGTCCTCTCCACCACAGAGTTCACCACAACAATCCTCCACAGAAAAGTTCCATGGTAAGACTCGTGAATTCTATCACAGTGTAGTACTGTTAACTGCACTGTTATTGCGATAAATACTGTGTTTTGTAAAATTTTAGTTTAGCCACAACGGAGATTTTTTGCCTTTGGTATGCATAAGTAGATATATATGCAACAAGTCCATGCGCTGTCTCGTTCTTTAGCACTGTACTGTGGAGCTTTTAGAATCAGTTCTCTTGCAGGTTGGTTCTTTCTATCGGTGATAATGGGCATACCTATATTAAGCACCTATATTAATACGGTAGGTACCTAGGGTGCCTCGATTTGCAAATTTTTACTGATGAAGCGGATGCAACCCTATTTTCCTGAATCTTTTATCAGCTTTCTGTAGCATATTATCTACAACAAATCTGCCATCAGCTATAACAGTCGAAGCATGAAAGGAAAAATACCAGTTAAAGGAAATTTGAAAGAACGTTGAAGTAGGTATGTACGTAGTTCGTTTGAGCCATTGAGTGAGGGCGTATTGGTATTATGTCGTTAATGGCCGCTCAAATCTGATGGTGAGGAATGGCTTGCATGTTATGGAGTGTAGTCGAGTGTAGTCCTTTGAGTATTTGATATTTCATGACACATTCTATAATTAACATCGCGGACACGTGCTCTTTCTCATTAGTAGTAGGGACGTTTTCGTTTGCCAATCGTTGACGAAATATACTACATGATCACAATAACATCTGGCGCTTATTCTCTTCCATTCGTGATGTCTCCTCAGAACAATGATAGGAAGTTGCGAAAGCATCACATGTTTGATTATATTGGGTAATACTATATAGATTGGTATCTTATAAATATTGAGGGAAGATTGAGGACCTATCATAGCTGTGACACTGATTCTCTTGCTTCGATCGTATTGACAGCAGTGAGTTATTACGAGGTATTTCACTTCTTCATCGTTTTTATAATCTCTTTTTTGTTTTACATTTAAAACTTGACCCAATTTTCGTGCATGTAGCTAATTGCGCCTTACCTGGTTGGTCCTTTGGAGATGGAACAAGGAAGTATTACATAAAAGTAGGTTACTACTCCGGCAGGTATTTTTCCTTTCGTTGACTTAAAATAAGAGTACGTAGCTAACGGACGACCTGTACCTCTTTGAAGCCACAGCTATTAATAATTTTTAAGCTTCATTTAGTTTTCCACCTGCTATCTCTGCTATCTTTTAGTTTGAAGTCACGAGGCCAGATCCCATTTAACTATTAATTGCTTTTAGGTTCCATATTAAAAGATAATATCGTATTTTTCCACAGAATTTTTCTTCTGTGGAAGAAGAAAATTCTGTGGAAAAGTACGGTATTATCTTTTAATATGTATTCTAAATTCTACCACGAAGTGAATCCTGGAACTGTAGAGTATATGCTTTTAGGTTAATTGCCTACGTGGAAGGTAGCTCTTATAAATTAATAAATCCGTTAAATTATTCCACAGTCACCCAAAATTTTGGCATTTATTAAAGTTGCATTGTGTTTTATTAATGGAATTGTATTTCTTTTATTTTAGGGCCGATACAATGAAAGAAAATGGTTCAACTGAGTCTTCACCAGAACCTGGTGTGTATACTTTTGTAAACTATTACCAATTAAAATAAGTATTTATTGGTATTTAAAGGGGTTAAATGATTAAGTTTAAGTGCGTGAAGAAGTGGAGAGTGAAGTATGCAACTTGCTATAATGGACAACAATGTATTGTTGTAATTTTGTGGTTTTGTTGTGGTAAATTAGACAATTTCAAGTTATTACATAGTAGGCACTTTCCATGTCAACTGAATCTACCTAGCCTTTTATGCTCAGTAAATCCCTACCATTTCAGCTGAATCTCTGCCATTAGCTGACCAGGCTATTCCTCTTAAGTGCCACTATGGGCAGCTAACTAAACATTGGTACATTTTAAACACTCAAAAACAACAAAGAAACCTGTTCAGATGTAGGGTTAAAAGTGTGCCTCAAAGTTGCATATTTTACATGGGTATTTATTTACAGGCTGAGTACACAGTTGACTGATTTTCAAATTAATAACTGTATAGCTAAGTTATTAATGTCACTTTTTACTCACATTGAGTTATTCATGCCAATTTGAAGAAGAGTACTCATAATTTGTTTTTATTGTACCCTAATTTAAATAATATAGGTAAAAAACCAAGGTTCCATTCAATCACACAATATGATAAAAGTCCCAGCATCCAATTGGAGTTTTGCTAACTTTCTCAAATCACAACACTATATTATGAAAACTATAACTAAGAAAATTTAAAGAAACTGCGGGAAATGCCGCGACAATACCTTCAATGGAGTCACCCGCTGCTGTGCATACATATGCATATATCTGTGTATATGTGCATATATCTCAAAAATTCACAGTGTAGGAGGATGCCTGGGTAGCTTAACCGGTTAAAGCACTCGGCCGGAAATTGTAGGATCAGGGTCCAAGTCCCAGTCCAGGCGAATGATTTTAACACTGAATTTTTCGCTTAATAAAATTTAATAAATTCAAAATTCTGACTACTTTTTTATAAAATTTTTTTCTTTGGTAAGTTACATTTTTAAAGCATTTGTGTATCAGAATGTACCTATTACATTGTTTTTTTTTAGTTTGCACCAAAAGATGAATTACATATTTTATTACAATGTATATTATAGTAAATACTACACACACATTGTTTTATTACACAGGAGCAATTGTTGTAAATTTTGTGTTCTAGAAAATGCTCAATTGTAACAGAAAAAGGAATCTTACCTGATGCACTACATATTTCTTAAAAATTTCCAAAGTTGAAAATAAGAGGAAAAAATACCTTACACATGGTGATAATCTTTGCCGCACTGGAGATGTTTTTCTTATGCCACGTATCACATAATATGCAGTATGTAGACTATTTACACTGCACAGAAGGGTCGACCATTACTTCAGTAATGTAACTGTGTATGATTTATAAGTAACTGCGGAAGCATAGTTTTTCACATAGGAGAACATTAGTCTTTGCATGAATATATCCTGTCCTTCCACTCTTTCTTCGAAAAGCAAACGACACATCTTTTGCTGGCATGACTCTTTTTCCCAGCTTGTGGATTTATTACTGGGAAATGCCAGCCAGTCAACCTTCCTGGAGCTTTAACACTGCTCCTCCTGCCTGTTCCTACAGATTCATAATTGACACTGCTGTAGTTATTGATCAATTTTTGAATGATGTTTGCCTGAAATACAAGTTTAAGTATGGTCTAGTTTTGTACGTATCACAACTGAGTTGGAAGTCACTGCATCCAATAAGTGTCTGAATATTTTTTGACTACACTGTATTGGCCTGAATGTATTTTCCTCATTTTTATGAGTATAATTTTTGCTTTATGAGGTCTTCAATTTGGTCTTTTAAGGGTCCTCGAAATACATGGTTGAATTAGCACATTTGAATGTAGCTAAATGCTTCAGCCATAAACCTAAGTTGCTTCTGAGACACCATTCTACTTTTAAGCTTGAATATTGTTTGTGTTTCCTGCCCCTTGAACCACAAGCACTTAAAAAGTACATATCATTCACTTCGTCAGATTCCTATGTTTACTTGATATATGGAAGAAGCCTTCTTCTCAATATGAACAATTTTGTTTTCTCTGCATATCATTGAATTAATCAAGGGCAAAGGTTCAGAAGCTAGAAATAAAAAAAACAACGGTATAAGGGCTACCTAGGCCATGAGACAACTTGTATTTGAAAGACTGTCTCTGGGGAGACAACGACAAAGATTGAAGAAAGGTGACATAAGCCGCTTTAACCACTCTGATATTTCGGCACTAGGGAAGAAGAGAGTGTAGAGGGTTGGCGAAGGCTCTGTAGAAGTTCTCTGGCTCTCTAGATGACACGTATGTGAAATTGATTCTTAGTCTAGACCTATTTTTAGAAGACTTACCTAGAAAATACACCATTTCTCCCCCCACTTCATGGTCACCGGTTTTTCCTTGTAGCCAACCATTAGGTACTTCCCATACCTTCAGTTACTTCTGCATCACATTTTTAGGAAGTTCTTTCCTTTTCTTTCTAACTGCGTCTGCTGCATTTGTATTGTATTTATTATAAAATGAAGTAATTCTGGACTACTAAAATAGTTGCCCATTCCAATCATATACCATAATTTTAAACATTTTTCTGCTAGGGTCAAAACTGCTGTTGATGGATTTGTAAAACTACTAACGTCTACATCTTCCACCTTCTCTATTGGTTCCCTATCTTTCCCATTATTCAATAACTGGTTCCACGTGTACTTTGTTTGCTCCTCACAAAATTTAAATGATTCCATCTCAGAAGATCTCTTTTTTGGGATTTGAACTTTCCATCCCACATGACCTTTCCAAAGTAATATACTTTTGCCTAAGCATAATAAATCAACAGGGATGTATAAAATGAGTCAAAGAAACATTGTATTCCTCAAACATAGTTTCTTTGATTCATTTCATATTGAAGAAATTCCATCTAGACTCCAGAAACAATTAAGTATATCAGGGATGTACTAGTCTCTTGAAACTTCTTGATCATGTCATTCATTATTGGCTTGATTTTATACAGTTTTGGAGAGAGAATCTCTGCATCAAAAGCCTTAATATCTGAAAAGTGTAGGTGTTTCAAAAGCAAAAAAATTCTCTTTTTTGTCATAATTTCATAAAACAATGATGTTCTGAACAATCTGTTGCTGGTTAAATAATTACAATCCTTGAGTTTAATTAGAATTTCTGGGTTGCATTACAATTCCCTGCAAGCATACAGCTCCAAAGAAGAGTTTTATTTCCCCTTTGTTAGTTTCTACCCAATCTTTTCCACAAATTCTTCTCATTAGTAATTTGGGCACCTCCTTCTGGCCTTTGTATACATTTGTTTGCCTTGCGATTTCTTTACAAATTTCACTGTCAAAGAAATGTTAAAAAATTTCTAATTAGTCATCTTAATTTATGAACTTGAGGGGTGCGATAGTCCAGTAGGTAGAGTGCTGAGCTATTAACCGGAGGGGCCGGGTTTGATTTCGGGTGATACCTCTGGGCACCATCAGCTTCACCCAAGCTGTATACCATTTTCGGGTACCTGATCATCCTGGGAAATCACAGGCGGTACAGGGAAATGAACTGGCCACCCTACCCTTATGTGTAAATTTCACATGCCCATTGGGCTTAGTACTGGGTGAGCTCTACTCTCACCTACCAAACTGACATTCGAGTTGGTTACTATGAATTTTGATTTATGAACTCTAAGCTAGGCTGTGCATCATACCTGGTACAAAATCTGACTCTTACTTCTCCTACCTCAACCCATTCTGCCCGTTTCCAAAAGTTTTGACATTCTCTATCTCCATCATCTGAGCTATCAGTTGAGGAATGCTGCCCTTGAAGTTCTCTCAAACCCAAAATGGTAGTTCTAACTCCTCGTGCTATGTCCACTTTTATCCTGAACAGTATCTTCATCCTCCTTGGAACTACTGTCACTAAAGCTACACTCACCACTAAGTTCCAGCATTTCCCTTATTAAGCTGTGATCATGATTGCACTTTGGCATATTAACAATATTAATAAAATCCTAAAATTTTATTACTTCTACCAAGGAGCCTAATAATTCACTAGATATTTCATGACGAAAACTTTCAGAAAAAATCTACTACTTCAGGCTTCACTTCATGGAACATTTGAACATTCATAGTAAAACACAATTACAGTAGTACTTTTCCACTTATTTATCAATGGCATGATGTACACCTTATCAATCACAATAATCAATCTGGTCAGTTTGGTAGGTGAGATTAGTGCTCACCCAGTACTAAGCCCAACGGCATGTGAAATTCACACATCAGG
>LYUA01002238.1:26632-38742 GCA_002093875.1 Calopteryx splendens | reverse complement strand
AAAATTATTTTTATTTATTAAAAAAAATTTGTAAGCCTTTGGGTTAAAACCAAAGCTGATATATCGGCACCTTGAGGGTTTTTAAGCAAGTTTTTAGATGGTTTTTCTAGACACATCTCCAAAAGGCAACGATAAGGAAACCAAAATTACCAGGTATCACTAATAATCTCCCAAATAATAACCTAGTTTTAATGGACTTGGTATTGTTGGTATCAAAATTATGTGCTACCAGACTAAGCTATCTACTCACAGTCCAATACAAAGCTGTGGTATCGACTATTGCATTGTGGTGAAGATACTTGTAATTTAAATAGAACTTCTAAAATTGGCACTACTAAATTTATTCTCGACCTGCTTGTGTTCGTAACCATGATGAATAATTAACAAACTTAAGACAAAATATCTTCACAGAAGTTGTAACTAAACCTTAAATTACTTCTGAAACAAATTGGGAAAAATGGAAATGATGCGTAGTATAATGTACATAACTACTACATGTGTATTGTATTGTACAAATGTGAACTTCAACAGTCAAACTTAAAATGTGAACAAGTCTGTGAATCTTAGCTCAGGTAAATATGGAAGAATTGTTGCATTGCCCAAATTTTTAGAACATTTCCCAAAATATGGAATTGTTAGTTTACTCCTGTTCAAATTAGAATTTTGTGACTGCGATTGGATTAGATAGTACAGTTCTACACTGGTCATTGGGGCTACTTCTGGGAAATAAATATGCACTACACTTTTCCCAAGTTATTTTCTGTGATAACATTAAAGGTAACTTTTTTTTAGCTTTCAGTTATTTGTTGTCAACCTAATCTTATTAAGGTTGTTGATACTGTTGCGTGGAAGCAACTCATTCATTCATACTATTCTAAATTTAAATACTGAAAGAATGTTGTCTTTCTTACAGCAATTAAAAGCTTGATGCACTGCTAATGACAGTATTGATTTGAAATTATCTAATTAAATGAACTAATAAAAATTTAATTAAATATAAGGAAGTAGGTATCACTTCAGAGGATAGAGTCAGAATGATAGTCACTGTAGTGACTGTTGTCAGGAAGGTTGTCAAATCTTACTTTTTGAGAGGGTGCAGAGAATTTTTAAAGGATATCTATGAAATATGCTTTCAATTTTCCTTTACCCTTACAAAAATATATAAAAATTCTTGGGCAGTACTTCCAAGAAACATTCAGGTGTATGTGATTTTTCCCATTTCTTAGAATCAGGCATTGCATTTGCATGGAAGTATCAGATTTCTCTTTCCTGCTTCTCTTTAGAGTGTTTATGTATACATATAAAATCATTTCTATGTCTGTCCATTGGTTTTTTTCATCTTTCCTAGCAGTTTCATGTAGTAAGTGTTTGGACTTTGCAGATAATTGTGTTTGTCTGTCTGCTTGTTACTGCATCCTGCTGGATGAATTTTCATTAAACTTACACTTTTTATTTAGGGGAGTCCCATTTAAACTTGGCCAATGTCTTATTTGGGAAATCTTTTGGGAGGGGGAAACTTAAATGCCCAACTCTGCTCCAATTGATTTTTTGATGCTCATGCGTGTTACAAAAAATAGGATTTGAATTTGGAAAATGCTTTTGCCCATACTTATTTTTGATAAGTTCAAAATAATTGAGATATTTACTGAAGCTTAGGATTTTAGTGGGTCTTGGTACGGGGCTTCCCCATGGGCGAGCATGTCGTAAGAGGGCCATCGGCATGCTGATATGGCATAGCTGGGAGGAAATGGCCGTATGCCTGAGTTGAACATCCCTGTCTCAGTTTTCAAATAGGATTGACACAGACTATGATGAAAAGTTGTATTTATTCCAACTCGATGTGAAAATTAGTCAAAGAGTAGTTCAAAAAGTAGTGTTGTCATGAGAGTGAGTGAAGTTGGTGGAGAGGTGTGATTTCTACCTCTGCACTGGGGGGGAGGGGTCAACAGCTTGGCAACTTTGGAATTGCAAATAATGTCAAAATATATGGGGCAAGTGATTTCAAACTAATTAGATTATTGAAAAATGTTCTGTGCATTTGGGTGGTACAATGATGATTTCCACTTTTACATAATATACAAAATCATGGATAAGATAGAGTTTAAACATTTGTGTGACACACCCCTCTCTCCCTAAACTCTGGTATTGACTGAGTTCTCAAACTGTACCTCCTGAATATATACACATGGCAGCTAAAGATGGTCACATGTGCATAGATTCGTAGCTTGTGAGGGCCTATTGGCCAGGTTTTGGTTGGAAGGGAACCAACCACCAAGTTACTCCTTATGACTGCATTCTTTATTATATTTAGATTCATGTCAGTAAACACATAATTTCGTTGCTATATTGTTTAGGAACACTAAACCTTACCTGTATTGAGGTTATGCAATGCGCAAATATTATCTATACACATGATGATTTTAGTATTGGCCAATTTCAGATCATTAAACAGGAGGATAACCTTGTAAAGTTCAAATCGAGTTGCACAAGTTTCCACTTCATTATTGGTGGGGAAGGGCATGATAGGGAATGACTTTTTTGTATCCCATAGGTAAATTTCTATGATCCCTTGCTGGAAGGTTGCATACCTATCACATGCCAATATACACATCAATATTCTGTGCTATTCTATGATGGAATAGCTTTCTAAAATATCACTAACCAGGAGATGTTTCCACCAGTTTATCCTGGCACATAAAAGCATGTGAAATAAGGAATATTGCCAACCGTAGGATCCATGCTACCCAAAACAGGCAACCCTCCACCTTAGGTTGGTAAGATGCATGTAATTTATTTAATATTGGGATCAATTTTGCCACTCATCATAGGGTAACTGGGGTAAGCTCTAGATATTACTGTACTGTATCAATTATAGCACCAAGTTATTGATGCGATATATACTCTATTAGAAATGGGATTTTTTACTCTTGACAGTTATGCTCTGCTTTGTGGAAGGATGGTAGTAAGTACTTGGTATTGAGACACAACACTTGTTCAGAATAAAACAGGCAATCATACAAATAACACAACACAAGAGCTTGAAATTTGAAATGGACTATGTACCTCATTTTACATTGCTGATAATTTTAAATGGCAGGAATCTTAATTTGTTCATTCAATTTTGACTGGACACTTGAAAAGTCTACTATTATATGTGATACATTGCCAAGTGCTAAAAATGAAAATTTTATTTTATTATTGGTATCTTCATTTTACCTTTGTTTGGCTACATTTTCCAGCCATGCTCCCCCATTTTAGGCCATCATCTGCTATGATATTTTTTGTAACTGGCTTAGTTTAGGAAATAAATGCATTCTTTTAATGCTGCATTCACTCTATCTTCTATGTCAGCTCTTTTGCATTTACTAGGCATGGACTTGACTTTTGTTGGGCAACTTTGTAATTTTTGGTAAATATTGGAAAAACCTGTAATATCAGAGAAATCTTAAATTACATTTCTGTGGCTGCCCTGATTTTAGTAGTGTTATTAATTTCTGTATGCCTATAGAAAGTAAATGACTCATTTGAGTTATATGACCAAAAAATATTTCACTATTGAATGTCTTTGATCAGGGCCATGCAACCACTCTGGGTACCAGATTAAATGGGGCCCTTATGCCCCATTGAGGCTGGCCTTCAAATGCCACTTAATGTAGCAGGGGCTAAGTGGCTAGGAAGTACAGATCTCCAGTGGGGCACCAATGCCCTTAAGGTTGGTCAAAGTATAAGTATAAAATGGTGAAAGTAAAAGTTTTCCATAAAGAATGTGACCTTTTATAATAGTTTGCTGTTTTAATGACATGGAGGCAAAAGCTAATATCTGGAAAACTCTTTGTGTATGTATGTATAGAATCTATTTCCTAATAAATAAACAAAATATATATTTTACAAGTGTATTTTTGACATTCACTTAAGAAGTTTGTTTCAAAGTATGTCTCTTGCTTCCTTAATGATTTTCAAAGCTTTAGTTGAAGAGCTTGGCATTCAGCAAGGCTTGCCAGCTGAATATATTTTTTGGAAAACTATTTATTTTTTTATATATGCAGTTACTTTTTCTTTTGATATTAAAATTTTGTCCATTTTTATTGATAGCATTTGGATTTCCTTAATTCTTCTGATTGCTCATGTCTCAGTATGCCAGATATGGTTAATTTTATCAAGGAATGTGTAACAGGGTGATTGATTTTCCTAACATGTTTAAGTTTTTAATATTTCCATAAAGTGTTAAGAAATTGAAATTTCTAAACACCTTGTTTTCCTTCTGGGTGTGGTTGCTTGAGTAATTAGGTGATTTGATTTTTGTATATAAAACTCTTAAAATGTACATATCGAGAAGGTTGATGTTCGTGAAATTTCAAATTTAATTTTTGTGACTCAGTGTTCATTAGTGTACTTTCACTAGTGGATGTGTCCTTGTCTTCATTTGTTGCAACCATATAATTTGCACCAAATTTGAAATTCTTGGTGCCAAGGTAACCACTTAGTTATGTTGTTATACTATGAAGTAGTTCATATTTGTCCTACACTCTTCTTTTTCACCTGTTTTCAGGTATTTGCTAGTGTGGCAGGCTTAGTGAATTCTGGGTAAACAAGAAGATAAAAGAAGTTTACCATTACCCCTTATGCATTCACATGCATACTGCTTCCCTAGAAACATTTGTGTAATATAAGGTGTTACTTAATTTTTCAACTTCCATTAGATATTACCGGGTTAAATGTAATGAAGGCAGTAGCTGTAGATAACATTACTTGCATGTAGTTTAAAAGTAAACAAGAGTTTCTGTAAACCCACATCAATTAGTTTTTAGCTGAAGCAGCAAACTAATTTTATACGCTGTTGAAGTCTAGCATGCTACAGTATGAAATACATATTGTGCTGAAGAAGCAGGCTAATTGGTTTGAAATGGAATATATAGAAATAGTGATGTAATATTCTTAAACTCATTATTTTGCGGTCTCTACCATTCATTTACCTAAGTCCTAATATGTAGGTAAACTTGTTAAGTAAACATATGTGAATTCATTATAAAAATGGGAGTTCAAAAATGAAGGATCTGAGTCAAAATTATACGTACTGGAAAACAAATGGCAAATGAAGACTTATTCCCAAGTAAAATATTAAAAAAGTTCATACTTGAAAAAAAATCTTTTCTTTCAATGCTTTTTTAGGATTCAATCATCTCCATTCTTGGAAACTGTGATATAGGGCTAATAATAAGAAAAATTAAATTTACTAATGCAGTTATTCATGTTTATGAGAGTCTTCCTGCTTTATTACTCTCTATTTCTTTTGCTATTACATCAGTTGTTTTTTTAAATGTTTCCTTACTGACATTATGATTGTTCTCAACATTTTCTAGGTATTTTTATCATTTTTGTTAAGGCATCCATTTGTCCTTTCATTTTCATTGTTCCTTAAAAACTGATGAATTGAGGCATTGTAGCTAAAAGAGATTCATTTTTCAATGCATACATTTTTTACCGAGGTGTAGAAAATGGCATTTTTTCGTTTGATTGCATTGATTCATACTCTCTTTAACTGTTATATAGTGAAGTTTAACATTAAAGCCTTAAAACTTATGAAATTTTTTCAAATGAAAACTATGAAGAGGAAAAATAATGTTGTCTTTATCTTTTTTGAAGGAAGGAATGGGCCACAATTTTATGATTATTAGTCTTACTGGATAATATAGGCTGATATTTCAGGTTGTTTAAAATTTAAAGATATGTATATTGTGTATACCTTACAAGTCACCCTTTGGTGGGGAGTGCAGATACCTTTGGAGTGGAATGAGGGATGGAGAAGTGTTTCATGGGGTTGGATGAGTAGTGGGGACCTTTGAGTTATCATGTATTCTTCACAGTAAAAATGAGTTCTAGGTCCATTACTATTAATAATCGATTGTAAGCCAACCCTTGATTTTCTCAAGGACCCCAAGGAAAAAAGACTAAACTGCACTAGATACATTCCCATGGCCAAGGATGTTGGTAGTTGTGATCTCATGGGTTTAAAGAATTAGGGAAACTGCATTTTTATACAGGTAGTCCCTGAATTATAAACAACCCGACTTTGGCATTCTGTACTCAGGGATGCACCTTTTCTCCACAATATTTAAGGAAAGTACGTGCAGATAATTGAAAAATATAGGTGTAAGTTCTTGGCTTTATGGCCCTAGTAGCAGTGGTGTATTAAAGTCTCCCATGTATCTTTTATTGAATTATTTGGTTTTTCCTTCATCATCTCTTTGATTCAATCATTCTTTCTATCCACTCATCTGAAAAGATTCACAAAGTTTAAATTTTTGACAGTCGATTTTGAATTTTCAGGTCTGAAGCCTCATGATATTGAATAAAAATCAACAGTGATGGTTGATACACATGTAATATCATTAGTTTCAAATTCATGACAATTAAGCCTGGTTGTAATAATTTAAAAATATTTATAGTAAAACTCGTGCACTAGGACAATTGATTATTGACTGGCATCCGCTTCCTCCTTCCTAAAATCAGTTAAATAATGGATAAAATGAGAGTAGAAAATGGCTTTGACAGACAGTGGCATGTGTTCCTATTGAAATTGGCTTTCAGATGTCCGAGGTGTCTCAGCTTTTGATTCTCTACCACGACCCTCTAGCCTCTCTCAGAGCTTCATGCACCACATAGTGCTTATGTAATGAAAATTCGATCAATATTTTCTAAATAGTTTTGACAGCCAAACTAGGCATGGGTATTTCTTTTTTCATTCGTTCTGAAGGAAATGTTATTAAATTTGCTCCAACATCAGTTAAAGTAGCATTCCTATGCATTTGTTTGCCTGGAAATAATAATATGGGCAGTGGCCATTGACTTTCTTATCACTACTGTTTCATTAAAACAAATACAGTTTCTCCAGTGTAAGACCTACCATTTTCATGGGTTCTAGAACTACTGGAATTTTTTATTTAAGTTTGAGTCATCTAAAGTTATTTTGAAGCCCATGAAAGTGAATCTATATACCCTCCTCATCTGGACAACGCAGATTGTTTTTTCTCCCCTAACTTTGTCTTCTTTTTGATTCTTTTTTGTCTTTTTTTCTTGCAGGGGATGTGCCATTTTCTCCCTCTCCTTCCACCCTTAGGGCATTTTCCCTTCTGTGAACTCAAGCCTCTTGGTCTTAGCTGAGGCATGTGTGAAGTCCGATGGACTTAAGTTCACAGAGGGAGAAATGTTCAAAGGGTGGGGGGAGGAGGGGAGCATGCCACATTCCTAATTATTCAAGTCATTTATATAGATTAGGAAGAGTCCAATAAGGGCCCAATAACACTTCCTTAATGGACAACTGAAGTCACACCAATGCTTTCAGAAGTGATACCGTCTATGCATGATGTCTATTTTTTTCAGACAGGAAATTGTTCACCTCATGTATTAAAATTTCTAAAATGTCTTTGACCTGAAATTTTTTGATAAGTTAACATAGGGAGCTCCATCAAAAGATTATAATCCAAGAAAATTGCATCAATGTGATTACTTTATTTGGTGATTAATATAAAATTTTTTTACTTAAGTCTCACATGACTATGCTTTTTAAAATTATCCTCATTATTACTTTCAAAATTGGTTTTCGGTAATCTGTAAAGAATTTACCATTATGTTCTAAGATTTTGCAAGGTAGCGATACTGAAGAAATGGGTTTATATGTAATAATATTATCTTTATTGGGGTTGGATACCTCATTAAAAGATAAAAATATTATAGTAAACATTCTAGAGGAGAATTTTGGAATGGCTTCACAGATTATTGAGTTAATACACTGAAATAAAATCATACCATGTTATTTTTTCTATTCCTAATAATATTGCCTTTGAAGAGGCATTTAATGGATAAAAATTACAAACCCACTGTAGGGAAATCTTTCCATTTGCATGATGAGAAAGTTGATATTTCATATTTCTTTTATTAGAAAGTAAGCGGTAACTTTTGTAAAGTGAAATAACCTCCAGCACTCTCATTTTCCTCACAGCAATCCATGCTGCATTGTGGTTATTGTGGCTTTGTTTCATGTTGTGGAAAACACTGACAGGAAATCATGCACAGTGGGTAGTGGAGACACATGCAGATCTGGATTTACTTGACTGACCTCTTTAGTATGTATTTGCTCTACTTCATGTTGTTTTTTGTGTGTACACCTTGAAATAACTGCACTTGTTACATCATACACTCAGTTTTATGTACACTTATGAGCAATAATGCATAAAAGCAATGAAGTAGGTAATCCAAACATATACAAAGTAATTGATTTGAACTAATGCAACTTAATACAAAGCTACAGTGTAGCCTGTTAGTATTTTGTTAGTAGGAGATGACCCCTGGCCCACGCTGCAGTACATGGAGGGGAAAGGAAATATAGTGAGATGTGGGCCCTAGGGCTTGTGCTGCCCACCACCGTTTCAATCTAAAGGGTATAATGGTAGAAATGTTTCTCCTAAGTGGGCTATGAATTACTCTAAATAGTGTGTTTTTGGGTTAGAAATTGGAATTTTGTGCTCGCCTGCCCTAATGCCCCCCAGGAACCACTTAGGATCACTGCAAAGCTATAAGATTGTAGCATAAATTTTTTCTCACCAAATCAATTGTTTTTATGCCCAAAATTAAATGGCATTGAATTCTATTAAAAAATTATTTTGTTTGTCTCTCTTGGCTTCTGCTGTATAAAATATGGTGTCAGTGATTACGTCGTGTCTCTTATTGTACCTTTGTTTTCAATGAATTAAATATTATTTTCATGGTTCCTTGATAAACTAAAGTTCTTAGAATTTATATTTAACCTCTCTTGTGTGTTCTATTTAATTTAATCTTTGAACTGCTAAAACTAAATCTGTGTTCACCAGGTGTGAACATGTCTATTGGGAATAACTAATACAGTGGCTCAGATTTTTGTGTAGTATTTATATATATTTGAGAATAACATATTTTAAACTTCTTTGACAGAAATGTGATATCACCATGGTCTTCAGGCACTGGAGGTGCTGGAATTATCGGTTCGCTGTCTTATGCTGGATTTAGAGATGTTGGGCTGTCTTCAAGTTCAGCACTGCTTATTATGCTTTTTGTGCCTGCCCTGGAAGCAGTTGTGTAAGGTTTTATAAATATATATATATTGATACGTATTTATGTTGACTAAGGCCATTTATGGCATGTGTTAATCCAGTGGGTAGAGCACTGAGCAACTAACCGGAGGGCCCGGGATCGATTCCTGGCGAAGCCTTTGGGCACCCTCAGCTTCACTCAAGCTGTTTGGTTTTTCGGGAACCAGGTCCTGGGAAATCACAGGTGGTACAGGGAAAGCAACTGGCCACTCGACCCTTATGTGTACATTTCACACGGCATTGGGCTTAGTCCTGGGTGAGCTCTACCCTCACCTACCAAACCAACCTTCAGGTTGATTACTGTGTTTTAAGACCATATATTGATAACATTGATGGCAACTTCTTAATTTAGCTTATTCAAGACATTTTTTATTCCTTGCCTATTCTTTAAAGACTCAAGCTAGTTATCATCATTGCCATCAGGTCTTTTAAGCTAGGTGCATACCCGGGAAAAAATGCTACTACCCTTGCCCAAATGCTGTTGGTTCTACTTTAAAAAATTCACTTGCCGTTTGTGACTTTGCAATGCTGGTTTCAGAGACCTGTACTATGGTGTGGTGATGAAGAGGCAATGGTGTTTGGGAATGAGGGTTTATTGTGGGCAAGGGTATATTGTAGAGCAGAAGTATACTGGGGAGGGGAGACAACTCTAAGGTGGATGATGAGGCAATCGGTAGTGTTCTTTGGAGGATGGAGCTATGAAAAAGAAAATGTAAGGAAGTGAGGCCCTGAAGGGTGATTGAGTCACATGTGCTTTGGGATTTTGAAGCCATCTCAAAAGACTCTCTCTAGTCCTTAATGATAATTATTTGTCCTCAAGTGTCGAAGACAGTAGAATTGTTCTAGAGAAAGGGAATAGAAAAACCTAATGACAGTATCAGCATAATTATGTATGACTATAAGGAACTATGAAAACTACTCTTGACCTAAATGATTATAGTTAAAAACCAAGAAACTATTAGAAATAAAAGGTAATATCATGTTAAGCTCCAATTTGTGACAGCTGTGTTATAACATTCTTACTAGTACTACCTCTTTCAACATGCTCCAAAATAATTTCATTGTCTGGTAAGAGTAAATGAGAGCAGTTTTACTGGTTTCTGGCATGAAGAGAAAACTGAATGCGCAATGTTATGGTTTAAAGGAAATGTAGGGGTCTTTCTTATGGAGGGGGGCAGATGGACCCGTAGAGGTCTCCATTAGTGGTTGTGGCAAACAACTCTGGAAGAGACAGATAGACAACCCTCATAATCCTCCTGCCAGCCCCAAGTGCCACTGGATTTTGGAATGGAGAAAGCAAGTGTGATTATTCATAAGAGGGTATTTCATCCCTAAAAATATAATATTTTTCTCTTAGACACAAATTAAAAACAAATACCGGTAGCATGTTTTGATTAATTCGGTACCAATCATCATTTCCATTGATTTTTAGACAACTAGGGATTTGTCTGGGACTGTAGTTTCATGTTGTGTTGGGCCTTGAATATACAGTGTTTCCCGAAGTGCCCTGTAGTGGCTGTTAACATGGAAAGGGAATTTTTTTCTCATTCTATTGCTATCAAATGGTTTGAATTTTCAGATATATGCTTTGTAGTCGTGACCTCTTTATTTTTGTGAGTTTTTGGGAAATTTTAATTTAACATTTCGTTCTGACTTTTTTTTAAATCTTGGTAGAGAAGGTATCTACTAGATTTTACACATTATAGCAATGTTTTCTTTCACCATGAATATTTTCAGATTTTTCCGATTTTATGCTACATAGTCAAGATCTCAAAATACCACCTTTTTAGCTCTTTATAAAGTTTATTCCTAGGTTTTAGGCTAGCAAAGTTTGGTGTGCAAGATTTATGCAAAGAAATAATTTTTCACTAAGGCACCAAACTTCTGTCGGTCATAAATTGCCCAAAGACTACACCGTGAAACTAATCACTTACCAGAAATATTCAATTGGGCATAGAAAAATCAGTAATTATATTTTGAGCCAAATTGGAAATGCCTGTGAAACCTATGGTTTTCTTTCTTTTCTCCATCTAATTATACTGTGAACGCAAAAGTTGCAAAGTCCATCCTTATGAAAACTACTGCAAATGGAAATATATGGGTTACTGTAATGTTGGAAATCTTTGCAGATGGGACTAAAACACTGCCATTTTTATTCTAAAGCTGAAAAATGTATCAAAGGAACATTTTCCCCATGGAATAATAGTTAGATGTTTGGAAAAGAGATTGATGACAAAAGAACTTATGAACAATTGGCTGCATGTAGTTTGGAATAGATGGCCAACAGCACTACTTAAACGAAGAGGAATGCTTTTGCTGCATGCATTTGAAGGACACTTACCACCTGAAATTAAGAGCAAAATGAGGGAAATGAATGCTTATCTTATTTTAATATCTGGGGGAATGACATCCCAACTTAAAGTTTTAGATGTTGCTGTCAATAAGTGTTTTAAACATAACTTAAAGACTCTGTACTCTGAGTGTTTACAGAGTAGAACTCATGATTTTGCAGCAGAAGGAAATCTTTAAAAAAAACTGATGTAGCCGTACTCTGCCATTGAATTAAGACATCTTGGCATCAAATAAGTCTGCAGACAATAGTGAAAGGATTAAAGAAGGGCTATTTATCCAATGCCCTTAATGGGAATGAAGATGACATTCTCTGGGAGAGTGATGTTGAAGTTGAGAGTGATAAAGACAAGAGAGATGACATGGATGATGGTGATGACGTTCATTAAATTAATTTTTGCTATTGTTCTTGGACTGAGAAAAGTACTATTTATGTAGCACAGAAATAAGTGTATTCTGCCAATGTGATTAATATATTAAGGTACTACTGGTCAGGTATGGTACTTGAGGTTGGTACTTATACATTGAAACCAATAGTACCATAATCAAGTGTGACATTTTCAAAGCGCTTTTATAACCCTTTCTTGCCGAAGCCTCACGAAGGGAAATGCTTCCCCTGTTACGAGTAGCATGAGA
>LYUA01002237.1:102754-117601 GCA_002093875.1 Calopteryx splendens | reverse complement strand
TTAGGGGGGGGGGGGTCCGGCGGGGAGGGGGCGGGCGAGGGGGTGAGAGAAGAGGGAGGCGAAACTGAAAATCGGGTGGTGTGGAGTGAGAGGAGAAAATTTTCTTTCAAGGAAAGAGCTCACCGACGAAGCTTTTAAGAGAGAAAGATAAGTTCAAGGAAAATGTTATCCTCTCGCACCAAGTTGGCACGAGGCTTGAACTCCAATCTCAGTAGGCACGTTCAGAAATGTCCTGTCTTTTCTCCACCCACCAATGATAATATCATTAATTTGCAATGAAACGACTGTCAACAATCCTGCAGGGAAATGTGCAAGACACCATCTCAAATTTAACGAAATTGCGCTAATTTAATCCCTGACTATAGTTTTTTGGGTGCATTCACCCAATTGGGATACCTTATTTCCGTAGTGCGCACTCAGTTCTACTCCTTTATTTCACGACCTTGCTTAAGATTATATAACATTGGCATTATTGGATTAAAATCTGGCGAGAGCTGTTTCGGTGTATTTATGTAATTATTTTTGTATGCGTGGCGGTTTCACTATGGTGAAAACGCAAATAATGCTCAGGCTAATTTAAAATAAATGGCTAATATAACAATTTTCCTTCTAGAAATCCTCCTGAGTACTTGTTTCCACGCAGTTACTTTGCCTTGTACTTAAGGTCTTGCAGATTCATATTTAATTTTGTAGAGTGGTAGAATATAGGTGCTTTAATTTTTCCACAGAATTTTTATTCAGCTTTTTCGTAAACGTTTCGAATGATTTGTATCTATCTAAAAGTTTAAGACGTGCATCCAATCTTCGTGCTTCAAGTGGGTCCCATTGAAGGCCATCCAATAACAACGTGACGCTCTGTGTTCGTTAATGACGATTCTTCACGAAACGGGCAGCTTTCCTCTCCGTATCCTGTCAATTTCCAAGATTAGTTCCTTCTGCTTCGGGGTCCCTCAGTGCTCGAAGCGTAGGTACTCAAGGTGAGGACTAACTAGCGCGAAATGGCACATCGGCTTAATTTTTTTCATTAGAATATTCTTAGTCGCAATCTTTCAGTGTCCGTGACAGCGAAGGACGTGGTTTTTGCCCGTTATTTCTTTCAAATATTTTAGTTATTCCCGCCAACTATTATTTTCCCCCTCCGCACGTGACTGCTCACCAAGCACCCTTTAGATGCAGTTTTCGTTAGGGGACAGATATTTTGCCGGGGCTGTGTGGGTGGAGTTTGGGGAGGAGGGGGGGTGGAAAACTTTTGGTGTTGGAGGGAGAGGGAAGGTTTAAGGGAGTGAATAAGAAATTGAAGAGTGATCGGGATGGAGGGCGTAGGGAGCGATGGCGGAGGAAGAAAAGACAGGAAAGGTGGATGGATGGAGACCGAGCGTTGTTTCATCGCCGCCGAGTTCGAAACCATTTTATTCTTTTCATCGGACTTGACCATTGTTTGGAATACTGTGGGGGTTCGATTTTATTATTTTTTTTCGGATTCGCTTAAAGAAGATGTATGATCCACCGTTGTGGTTAAGAGGAAACGATTGGAAATCAAAATTCTCAGGTTTCTTCGCCGACATTGCCAGACACTCCTCCATGGTTTGTGCATTCACAGCTAGAAATACGAAGATGAGATCGTTAATTTGGGGGCAAGTATTACTTTGGAGTCATAATTTCGGCACCACTCACTTAGTCGGCAAATTCATGATAACTGATCGGTGTGAATGGACGAAAACGATTAATGTATGCAGTACAATTTCAGTAGTGTTGCGTAGGTATATTTATTTTTTTATCGTTAGTGGGATCAACATTGTTTCAACTTGTCGTCTAACTGAAAGCGTTTTATTTAAACACCTAGAAAATCTGCTCCGAAGGCACTCAAGTACAACGGTCAAATTCTCATTATAAAGGATTTACCTAGTCTTATTAAAAGTATTTATATTTTTAATTCTATTACATTAATCAATATATGTGTACTTAGTCAAATGACCTTATTTTCAATTTTTATTCTTTTTTCAGGTGAGTTAATTGGGAATGGAAGGAACATTAAGCCGGAATGGGGATATATAAGCAAAAAGGATGCTAATCCCTAAATGAAATGTGAGTAGCAATAGAATTACTTATTGTTAAACCCTGTGTAGCACCGCACTCGGTACAATCTTATACCTTTAATAGAGCTGTAAACATTGTTTTCAATCGAAATGGAGGGAAAAAACGTCATAGCGTATATTTGTATCATTCATTAGTCCTTCAATCCGAAGCTAGGGTTACTGAATTATTCCATATACTATTATTTCCATTATTCTCAATACATTACTAACGCTCCGGTGACCTCCTATCTCTTCCTTGTTACACTTCACTTTATTTGTTTTACCTTTTTGTCTGTTAGATTTCCTCGCAGGACCTTTCATTTTTCCCTCAATTTTATTATATTATTATTTTGTTGTGTTTATAATCGAATATAAAAAATTTATTACTAGTCAAGGCATCCCATCGTTATCCCGTCGCTAATCTTAAATGCATTTGGATAATATTGCAGAACATGCTTTACTCTCCTGTGATAATAAAATACCGCGAAATTTTAACCTCTTTTATTGCAAAAAGAAATCTATTTTTGCATTTTTTTACGTGTATACGCACATACCAACAATGAGTGGATGAGATATTCGACTGATTAAAAGAGTGGACACTCTTCGCAAAATATAATTATATCTAAATTATCGATATGGTCAAGACAGATCTTTTTTTCAAACTCCTCCAAAAGCGCTTTAGGCCAGGGCAAATTATGCCCTCCATGCATTCATAAAACATACCATCAAGCCTGGAAATGGAATGTTTTGCGGAAGTATTCTGATGAATCATGAGCTAATTGAACACTTTTCTTCCGTAAAATGCTTTCGGCAATCTCCTGCTCAATCACTGGCGATAATATGGGGATGCTCGGGATACAAATAGGAATGTTTTATTGAGGCAATCAAATTTCTCTAATGGGTCGGGGCGGATGGGATATTCACAGAGAATTTCCCTTTTAATGTGGAGGAATGATGAGCGACGCTATGTAGACTTATATCTCTTATCACGTCTTCCTCCCTGAGCAATCATAAAACACCCGTCTTCCGCTTGGCCCTCCGACTATCCACGGAAGCGAATGTGCTCCGATATTCGCTCAAGGGAGGGAAACAATTGAATACAAATGTCCTGAATATCCAAAAGACCTTTATGGTGAAGGAAATTTGAAAATTTTCAAGCAGTGGAGTGCAAAGAGAATCAGAGAATTCAAGTGAGATGTTAACTGTTAATTGGAAAAAGTAATGGATATTTTTCGATGAATACAGCAAGAAAAATTGAGTAGCTGCACCACCATCTTTTTTAGAAGCAAGAGTAGGAACAAAGGAAGAAGGAAGAGGTGGAGGAGGGTTACAACGACATCACCCCTTCCTTCATTCAATTAAGTCTTGGCCAATATTAAGTTTGCTTAAACTGGTTGCTAGTTTAATGCTGCATTAATCGATTACAGGCAATTGTTATACAAAAACAGAAATGTTTCAACCATTTCTATTACGAGACTGCATGACTAAAGATTAGTGAGTTTATACGAAGGTTTTCAACAGTGTATGTTTGTTATTAAGTTCAATCTTTCGTGGTAATACAATAAAATGCTAAATTTTGTTATACTACAAGTTCTGATAGTTTTACGCTTACAATATTTACAAGAAATAGTCTACAGTCATAAAAATGAGCATTTATGAGGACTTTCAATAATAAAATCCTTTTAGGATTGGTTTGCAAGAAATTTCCGTGAGCAATCTTCATCCACCCACTTGCTCCCGACTTTGACAAGTTAAGCACACCTCTGCTGTGTTTAGTTGTAATTAAACCCCGCTGCAATTAATCCTGTTAGGCCCGAAAATCTTTGCAAGACAAAATGTAATTCATCGGAAGAGGCGAGCCGAATTGGAATGCACGGGGCCGTTGTTGGGGCGGCAGGGTCGGGGGAGGCGGCGGGGGTGACTCAATGAAATTCCGTGCCGAGGGTTGACTCAGTGATACTGATTAAATTTCCGAGGAAGTTGGGAGGGAGAGGGAGCAAGAGCAGCGGCCGTGGAGGACGTGGGGAAGACGCGGTTAGGAAGGGTTGGATGGCGTTTAGGGGCTGGGTGAGGAAATGAATGGGGCGGGGGGAGGTGGCCGGAGAACGAGACGACGCTGACTGCTAAGGAGGTGCAGGAAAACGGTGTGGATGGGCGTTTCGAAAAAATGAGTCCCACCGGAATGCTCTGACTAAGACCATTGTGAATTATCGAGATAATTTTTTTCACCTTTCATTTTCATCTAGATAATTTTCATTTTTTTGTCTAGCTATAAAAATTATCATCAGTTCTGGAGTTAGTTCTTGATATACATTCCAAAAATTATAGGTAAATTTTTGTTCTCCTTAGTTAACTTCAGTCGATTAATTACAGATAAGCGTCATTTAGCGTACATTAAGTTTAAGTTTAATTACTAAAACTATAGGCATAAAGTAGCAGATTGGTCCTGTATGGCTTCTCCTCCATTATCATAGCTTCTTCTCATCTTCTCTTAATTGATAGTATTAGTACCCTCTTGAAGTTTGGAAAGGTTTCAAACATTGAAGAAGTTTGTGTTAAAAATAAGTATAAAAAGATATTTCAAGCCTAGCACAGGTAGCACCAAAGAAATCACTCTGGAACGATATTAAAACTTAGCCCATAAATCAGGAAAATAATGCGATCCAACCAACGTAGCTTTAGTAGGAAAATACTGATCGAATACTTAGAAGATGATCCAAAAGTCTTCTCAACTTGCAATGCTGAGTTCCAAAAAAAGCCTTTTAATTTTTTCGACTCTCAGGGATTGAGATACAGTGACAAAATGCGAAACAAACCCGAGAATTTTTAAGTCGTTTCTCCCAAAGCTTCCAAACTACCTGGCTAAGCTAATTGAAGATCCCTTCATCCAAAAAACAAATGATTGATATTAGTGTTTTAGTCGTTATTAAACGACGGAGGTGACCAACAGATGAGGTTATTCACGCTATTAGGAATAGGTGTGTGATTTGGTAGAGAAGGATTTTCAGGGAATGGAGAAAGAGTGGAGAGAAAGCCTGCCTACTCTTAATGAAAGGCGCCGAGGGGTTGAACACAGTCTAATGTGCCATCCCATGGACGGGGTGCTTGAATTACTCTGCACATGGCACCCAAGTAGGGACTAGGTAATCATTGAAAAATTCTGCCACCTACGGAATTCGGAAATCCAGTGTACTGGTCATCGCATCAACGGTCAGTCCTTCATAAGTCTTGAACACCTAATTGGCACTATTATGGCATTCTTCGCCAGTCAAAACTAAAAAAGCAAATAGCGCATTCTAATCCCGGTATCCAAACCAGCTAGTTAATTACCACGGCCAAACTTTCAGAAATTAGTCTAGCCTTAGTGATTAAATCACCACGTGAGGTCTATTGGTGTGTCATAGACCGGGGTTTGGCGTAACAAAACCTACAAAATTTTCTTCGCTTGATAGGGTAGAAATCTGTTACGTCCTGCAGACGAATAAATAAAACAACATGGGTGTGTGATTCAATAAAAAATGGGCAAGTCACATCTGCTTCCTGCGGTCGGAAAAAAGTTATAATCCTGAAAAAAATGGCTAACGTATTCCCAATATAAGTTTCAAACATTGTAACTTAGTGACGCTGAAACTATCCATGACAGCCTTAGACACACGAGCCAAAGCCTCTCATAAAATTTAAGGACACAAAAGTTTATTTCTAAAACCGAGAGAATTATAAGAATCCCACAATATATCGGTAAAGTAAACAGACTCCAGAACTGATTCGCAATTCGCAATCTCATCGAAACTAAGGTCTAGTTCCCAACAATTTTGACCGAAAAAAATTACTGCCATTTGTCATGCCTTTTAGGAATAATTTACGCGTTGCCACTATTGCAAAATATAAGCACCGGTGGCCTAACATACCCTGTCACACGCCTTCTTTGCTGGGTGTGATGTGCGAGGAAGATGGTTGTGTTTTTTCTCGTGTTTCACCGCGGCAAAAGTGCAGAGATTTTTTTAAGGGCGTTAAGAGACCGACGGGGAGGGGGTGTCGTAAAGTTAGGTGTTTAGAGGGTGGAAGGGAAGGACAAGGTTAGAGGGTGGCATATGCGGTCCTGAGGCAAAAGGGTGGATGAGGAAAGGAAGTGGAAGAGAAGCAGAGGACGGGGAAGTGGGAAAGGAAATGAGACTTCAAGGTAGCGCTACCGGAAGGCCCTTGAAACGGAAGAAAACCCGAACGGTTATGTATGCCTTCAGGGAATGGATGGGTTGCCGAGAAATGAGGTAATGGAAACGCAAATGGAGAAGGGTGCTTTGGACATGTTTGGCATTCGTGGGATAGGCGTGCGAGTAGGAGCCTTTGTGGCAGTGTGCGGAGGGAGGAGGCGAATGCGAAAAATATACGGACTAATTCATGTCGCTGGTCCTACTTACAAGCCTATGTGCGTAACAGCGTGTGAGACAAATAGCTCCATAAGGATGCAAGATGAAGTAGAAGCGGGAGGAAAAGCTCCGTCCCAAATAATAAAGGTACCTAATACAACACTTTGACTACCTAAGTACGCGTAAGTTGCCTGCGTCCGAAGAATCAATTTAAAATTTTAATAGATTCATCGATGATAACCTTCGGACTAAAAATAAATGCCTCCGTCACTGAAATTATTTTAGCCAAAAGAATGTTTCTTATGCTTATTAATTTTTATATATTAAATTACATCATTTTTTACGTAGAGCCTGATTTCCCGTGGATGGCTGCGGTATAAAAAAGTACTTTTTTGGAATATTTATTTCATGTTTTTGGCAATTGAAAATAATTTAAATTGCTCATCCTTCTCAATTTTTTTGGGTGTAAGCCATCTCCAGTTCCCTAGGTTCTGGCTTTCAGTCAGAGTTTGCGTGATCTCGACATTTTTTACATATTTGCATGCCAGTTTTTTGTATTAGTTTGTGACTTTAAATATTTGGAGACGTCATAAAGTGATCATGCGTGAACATTTCAAGGTACTAATTGTAAAAATTTCGCCTCAAGGGATCATTTTAACCTCTATGAAAATAATTATAATGTGTGTGGGGGCTTAGGGGAAAAATTTCAAAAATGAAAAATTTCCAGAGAGGTGATCCTGTCCTGTCACTGTCCTCTTGATAAAAAGACCCATAACGCTTCACAGCGCTACTCTGCTTGTCCTTAGGAGAGTCGTCTTATATATTATACGAAGTGAAGGGGAATTTTCAATCTCTCTAAAATCCATTGAAGCGAGATATAAAAATTTTAAACTGAGGGAAGGGCCATCACTAGGTTGCGAATTTATAATGGAACACTTTTAATGTTGTCGGTTCTTTAAGAACATGAGGTATATACACTAATTTTACCAATAAAGATACGGAAGATATTTCGTAGTATGTGGACTAGGTAGCAACCGAGTGAAATGTAAAATAAATTCATGCACAGTACGCCATTCTACGACCGCCATTCATCTACCCCAAAAAAAGATACCCAAAGGTATCTGTGAAAACACCCGTGAAAATCTAAGATTAACTTAGGGCTGCGTCGGAGATTAATGGGATATTTTAATCTTTTTAAAATCGTGTCTAACAGTGTTTAAAAAATACCCGTATTTTTTCCGTTCTTCAATCTGTCGCCTAGTTTTCGAGTGACAGACGGTCGAACATCGATGTCATAAAATACCCTTTCGCTAAAGGGGCGAGCCCATAGTTATTGCGTCACAAGTCGCCTCCGTCCAATTGTCACGGTGCTCATGTACGTGGCATTGGCTGAGCCAAATCCGATGACGTAGTGACTACGATACATTAACGGAGTGGGAGGCAACCTTTTGGTGTTTCATGTTCGTTTTACGATTTGAAGGATGACCAGAGAAGAAAAAATGTTCCACTAAAAATCATTTTTTGGGTCTATCTGCTTAATTTTGAAATAAAATTAAGATTTCGCGTCAAAGAAAACGAAAAACCCAATTGAACACAAGCGTGGAAGCAGATGAACAAGTTTATTTACCAACGTATATTTATTTTACTATTTAATTTGAATGATAGTTACGTTAGTCCTGTACCATCAGTTCTAATGCGCGTCCCTATAAAGTTTCAAGCAAATTATAAACTATGTATCACATGATAAGTTTCGAAAATTTTCTCTTTTTCTTTTTCAGATAGGAATTTTTTTTAGTTTGAACTTAAAATTCTTTTTTATGCAAAATATTTATTCTGAAATCACTGAAGCAACCAAAGTTTGCAGTAGTAAGATTGGTACCTATTGACTCAGGAGTACCGGAGAGGCTGGCTATTTTTAACCATTTCCAGTGAAAAAAGTTTACTTGTGAACCAAATTATTACCGAGCATCTATTGATCATTACAATACAAAATAATAATCTCACTTAGGTTAGTAATTAAATTTTTGCTATCCTGTAGAAATGCAAGTCCATGGATCATTATGGTCGAGTTAGACTTGCGGGGGAGAAATATAGCAACGTAAATTTACTTTATTATTTAATTTGAATGATAGGTATGTTAGTCTTGTACCGTCAGGTCATATGTGCGTTTCTCCAAAGATTCAAGCAAATTATATTCTATGTTTTACATGATAAGTTTCGAATATTTCCACTTTTTTCTTTTCAGATATCTTTCCCATCTCGCATACTAACATTTCAGGACTCACACCTAAATTTATCGAGAACAAATATTGTATTGTGAAGGAATTTGCGTGATTTGCGTAATGTTTTCGTCACAGTCCCCCATGCCTAGTCAGGTTTCTTCTCATTTGCGGTTCCTTGTTATTTATCAATCGCGGATTGTGAGATAAAAACCCCATGTCTAATCTACTTTGCTGTGGACAACCACTTGTCATAACTCAGTGCCCCTTGATTCACTTACGAATCCTCTGATACATTTTTAAGCCTCTTCGTGATGGTAGGGTGATGGGTCAGTGGGTGAGTTCTAGCCATTTAAGTCAAACTCGTATTAGCGCAAGTTCTGCCATTGATGGGGGATTTAGGTTCCGACGATTGCAAAGGTCATCGTTAATTGCCATAGCATTTCTGGCGCTTTCAATGATTAGAAGCGTTCAGCTGGAGTTAAAGTTCTCGAACAAAAAGTAACAAACATGCTCCATAATTTCTTTCGGGAAAAATTGGGCCAGCGATATCACCGCCCTCTTTCATCTCTCACCCCGCTTTCCTCGTTTCCATTTTTGTCCTCCTATTCAGTTCCTCCCCCAACTCCCCCCCCCCCTTAGCCGAACATCTCCCATCGACTCACGAGCGNCATTTTTGTCCTCCTATTCAGTTCCTCCCCCAACCCCCCCCCCCCCTTAGCCGAACATCTCCCATCGACTCACGAGCGCAAAATGACTACTTCCCTTTGGCTAATAAACTTCTCGGTGGTTCCAGAGGAGAAATTGGAGAGCTAATTCCCGGATTAGCGAAAAAAAGACGTTTGACTCGTTGAGTCAAAATGAAAATCCATAGAGAATTTTTCCAAAAAAAATTTCGCGTCAAAACACACTCTTCTCCCCTTCCTCCTCTCGAAATGCTCGCCTTAATTCACGCAAACTCACGCACACACCACCTCCCCCCTCCGCAAAATCCTTTTTTTTTTCAAAAATATCTTTCGCTCCTCACGGTCTCGTGGTCTCGCCCGCCAGTCGTCGTGACACTGAGCTGACTGCGGTCTGGAAATCACGCCCCGACGACTACAGGAGAGGAATCCATATGTTAAGAGACCGCTGCAAGGCACTCATACGTCGGGGTGGGAGTGGGGGACGGCGGGGTGAATAAGGACGGGGGAATAGGTTGCGGTAGCTCGGAAAGTGGAGGAAAGGAAGGAAAAAGTGAACGGTGCCCACTTCCGACCCTGTCCATTCCCTTCCCACATCGTCCTCCATACCCCCTCCTCTCTCCCCAACCTCCATCCAATCAAACCCCTTCCCACAATCCACCTCGGTCATTTCAATCTCTCAGCCATGTATGCTCTTATGCCCACACGTCCACCGTTCTTGGCCCTTCTCATTTCGACCCTGGTCATTTATTCCGGGGTCGATGGTTTGCTCTGAAAACTTGCACTTACCTGTAACAAAATATATACATGAGAACTGACAAAAATGTTCACTTCTCCCCCAGCCTTGAGGCCTTTGGGGCTGAATATAAATCGTCCATTTCTACATGATTGATTAAATGTTCTTGTCAGGTGAAAAAATCATGAGTAGACCTACATAATACGGCATTGAAAAATATTTTATTTCCTTCTCATTTCCCCGGGAAATAAAACTAAAATTTTGAATCGAAAGAGATTTTTTAATGTAGTTTAATTCTCAGCAAGTTCGATGTGATATATTTGATCAGTTAATATTTACTACACCTTAGTTTAAGAGCTTGAATCATTTTTTGAATCCGTATCCTCGGCATTAACTTTTATACGAACCTACCATATTTTACATTTAAGCGTAGAGATATTTCCAGAGTAAAAAAATCTCAATGTTTTCATATTTTTACTTTATTTTATGCAGGCTATATATTTAATAACACAGTAAATAAACTGCGAAATAGGTCAGTCGTTCGCTCGAAATGAGTTTTACTTTGAAGGTTAATCCTTTAAGTTGCATGAAATATCCTAAGCTGTTTCTTATTTATTTTTATATACCAGTATTTGTACTTATTTTTTTGAAATTTTTAAACCTAAAGGCAATAGAAGCATACGTTGTTTATTCTTACCTTTTATATACCTGTGCTCTAAACTGTACTCGTTTATCTAAAGGTCCTGATATTTTAAATGCGGATAGATCTTCTTGTATTATCCAGTAGCTTATTTAACTGACCAAATTGCATATTATCTAATTCTCTACCTGTAAATTTCACCGAGACTCATGACTTGAATTACTATGCTCAGCAATTAGATATAATGAAGCTGTAGTCATCGTAAAGTATAAATATTTTAACATGAGCATTAGGAAGGAAAAAGTGGAACGGAAGACAAAGGAAGGAAAAAGGAAACATTTTCAGTACAAATAAAGTTTGCTGGAAAATATAAGGGTACCAATATATTAGTGTAGAATGGTAATTATTAATGATAATCTACCGGTTGAGGTAGGTTTCTGATGGACACCCCTACAGTCACCCTATCCTCAATTCTCCATACTTTCTGCCGCCCTTCATTCCATCCAATATGCCTAATAATTTTTTTCTTTGTGGGAATAGGAATAAGACTACAAATTTGCAACCATCCGAATGCAAAAATTGCAATATGGAATGAAAGCATGTGATAATTTCGTTGAAGTGGCACTGGTTTTCACTTTTTTTCGTTGCATATTAAGTTAATAATTAATCACGAAGCCTACGGCGAGTAAAATGAAATAAAATGTGCATGTAAACATAATGAATTTCAATATTTTATCAATATTGATCCATTATTTAAACTCATTGATTTAAACATACTCCGATTTAAAAGAAATCATCTAAGATTCAAATTGTGAATAAAAAGTGGAAAAGTTTTGTAAAAACATTTTCTCAATTTTCGCTGTAGCTGCTCCAATTGTATGCAACTTATGGATATAAAAGTGATTCACTCATTCTTTCGATTTATTAGTGATATTTGATTCCTTTTTTCTAGTTTTATAGTTGCTATTCCTTCGCCAAACTACTAGTAATTTGATAGTATTTAACCTCGTGCCAACTAAATTTTCCTTCCTAGCATTACCTGATGGACACCTCATTAAGTCTTGTGGAAAAGCACCTAGTGATTTATAACGAATGATAACCAAAACACATCCATAGAAGTTAATGTCGGGACTTTATGCAGCACGCACGTAACGAATAAGTTAGCAAAACTCAGCATTCATCTTGGTCCTTTCCACTTTCTTGGTATCCCTTCCCTCCTTCTCCCTCCTCTTGGTTCCTCCCCTTTTGCCACCCGAGCCGCCTGCCCCTCGCACCCCCCCTCGATCCCTCTAAAACTCTTCCCGCTCCACTTTGCTTATGGGGGTGTGGAGTCCGTGGGGGGGAGAGGGGGAGAAGGGGGCATCTGGACGCATCGAAATGCTCACGCACCCGTTCGTCGATTCCGTGAATGTTCGAGATAGGCGCCATTGCGGCACTCACTCCCCCCTGCTCCCTCACCGCCACTTCCCCCGTGAAGAGCTCCCACACCCACCCTCCCGGGCGTACACTGAGAAGGGCTCGAATGAAAACGCCCCGCCATAAGAGTTCGCGGATGGAAGGGGAGAGGTGTGCGGGATTCAAAGCAGGGAGACGATTATATGTTTATATTTTTCGTGCGCATACATATAGACAGAGCGAGTGTTTTTTTTGGGAGACAGGAAGGGGGGAGGGGGTTGTTTGGGATGGGGGTGTGCGGGAGCGGAGCACGCCAACGGGACATCGTACCCAATTAGCCTTTTAGTATTTCGGATGATGGCGGGAGCGATAAAAAGTGGTGTTTGTATGTGTTGTGAATGGGTTAGCGGTTTGGATTGGAAATGGACGGTGGAGGGATGAGCGAGGGAGGGTTTTAATGAGTGTGGGAGTATGGGAGGTTTGAAGGGGGGGATTTGGTGAAACGGATGGTGGGAGGATGGCTGGGAGTAGGGTGTGCGTGAGATTTTAAGCCCAGGGATCCCCCAGGAGCGTCTCTGTTCTTTTCATTCTCGTGGTGGGTGAGAGAAGTATTGAATACCGCGGTGGTGTAAAAAAAGTTTGTGATACAATTCCAGCCGGTTGTAATCACTTTCGTGGGAAGGGTTAAATACGGAGTTGGCCATCGAGGATAATATGAAGTAATGACACGCCAAACCAATGAGGCCGAAGGTGAGTTTTCACATTACAGGAAAAAATAGTAAAATATACATATCTCGTTGGTCTTACCCGGTGGCGTTGTGGCCCAAATTAGTTCTATAGAACTCTTCTTCAGTGGAGAAACACTTATCAGAATTGAGAACCGTAATAGATTTCACTCGAAATGTTCTGGAATCAAACATACGTGTGGATCAGAGAGCATATTTTCAATGATTACTTTTTGTTTATTCTGGAAAAAAATAATATTGGATGAGAGTAGGGCAAGCGATTCCTTATATTGGCCATGCTGTTAAATATACATCCTCATAAACGGCACTGCAATCATTGAAATATGTATTGCATAATATAACTCGACATTTATTGTTTCCTTAAAGTTGAGCTAATTAGTACAATATTACATAAGTATTACTGTATACAGCGAAAAACGCTAAATTATTTCTTTTGGGCATCCGTGGATCCAGTTAATGTCTCCATTCTTGAATTCATCGTCACTTTGTGATTTGATATTACTTCCGATGATAATTTTCATATTTAAATGTAGGTATTATTATGTATAAACTATTTATGCCGCTCTGCCCGACTCCTTCAATTGTAAATCATATTTTTTTTCTTTTCCTCCTTTTATTAATCAAACCAGTCTAGGTTTTGACCTTCTGGTTTCTGGTTCAGACTGAAACTTGGATCGACTTCATTAATTAAGTTTGAGCAAGTAAATTTGGGTTCAAATCATAATACATATAGATTTTAATTCCCTCTCTAAACCCGTTTTCTTCACTCTCCATACGGATTTTAAATCTTTCCTCTTAGTTAAAAAGGTGGGCACAATTCGGGTTACTCGTTTCCAATGTGAGGCCTCTATAAACTATCCTACTTTTTCATTTAAAATCGTTAATGTCACCACGGCCTATGGTCATATGAGCTTTATGCTTTCGATTTCAACGGAGCATGATAACACTCCTCCATCGGGCCCTATGTCATTTCACCTCTGATTGGAAATGGTTGGATGGCCTACAACTGCCATTATCTCCCTGATGCTTTTGCCATCTCGAACCTGTTGAGCACAGGCACGCTCTACCTCCATATCTCTTCCATCTCTGCCCGTTTACCCTATTGAAACCTTACCCTTGGTCACGTTCCAAATTTCAAGTCATTAAACTCGCTAGCTTTCTTATTTCCCATGACTCAATTGAGAATATTTTTCCACAACACGCCTCATAAACTACGCATTTAATTTTCAGAATACTGATTTTTTTAATGTAACCTGGAATAACATCATCCATTGATTCATTCACGTGCGAAATATTTTGAACTATCTTTCCACTAATTTTACCAGTTGAACGCTCTTGAATTATATGTAATCGGTGGATTTATCGACGTTAATTCTTTATTGGCAGACAAATCGTCCATGCACATTGGGTTCACCTTGCGATTGCGACGTTATTCGTGGTGGCCTCAAGGGCTGGGGTCTTAAGAGAGGTCCTTAGGGGGTGGCCGTCAAGGTCGTGGAATTTGAACGAACCAGGATATAGCTAAAAATCTCGGTGGTATGACCCTTTACTTCTTCAAATAATAAGATTGGGCTCTTCTTCTCGCTCCAATCGACAGGGTACAAGATTTCTTTCGCACCTACATAACTTCAGGAGGTCAGCAGCGTTCGACGGAAAGTGAAGTATAAAAATGCCGTCCCCGGAAAACAGCATCCCGGAGAACCTTCGTCCCACCGCAAATTCCCCAAAGGTTGGCGCCCCTGCCCCTCAAACGAGGGTTAGGTAGGGTAAAAGATAGGGCGTCGGTGGCGGCGGTGTTAGGGGGAATGGGGGGAGGGGGCGACGGCGGGGTGTGAGAGAACGAGAGAGAGAGACAGAGCATGGGTGAAACCGCCCCTGGTTGCCTAGGTAACGGAGAGGCGTCATTGGTACAGAGTGGCGGCGAGAAAAAGAGAGGGGGGAGGAAATGGAGGGACGGGGAGTGGGGGTTAGGGGTGTAGCAGGGTG